>WNNJ02002197.1:0-66212 GCA_012934845.2 Pomphorhynchus laevis | reverse complement strand
TTGTATCATAATCAAATTGAAATTTAGTGATTATGTCAAATTGAAATAAATATTTGAGAAATATTTAGACGACTATTTGTTTATTTATTGAATATATTACGATGATCGTTGATGCATTTTTGCTTTAGATATATTTTACACATTTTTCGTTTATCCACGTGACCCTTAATCTGCTTATGTTTAGCGATTCTCAATGACAGCTTTAGCGAAGTTAACTACGAAGCTGAATGGACTCTACAATCTTTTGAAAATGTAGGCATTTTACCCTATAATTCATCAGATCATCCAAATAGTAATGTAAGTTATGAAATCAATTTTGCTCTACGATAGTGTCACTTGCATTTAATATTACGAAATTTTAAAAACGAAAATTACGAAACTTTATGACTCATTATAATGAGTCATATCAAAGTTATGACTCATTAACGTTACAATAATACAAATAGCGCTGATACAAATATATCTAATCTAAAATCATAAATGATTAGGTTTGTAAAATTTCTACATCGGTAGGTTAATTAAATCTGTATTGGTGGGTTACAATGTAACGATTAATGTTATCAAATTGAATTTTGGACATTCTTATAGCGATTTCAATAATTTTGTGAAATGTTAAAAAATTAAGGATTTTTAATTCAATTAAACTTTAAAGTAGTAGCAGCAGCAGATTAGTTTGATCATATTCAGCTAATATAAACAAGATTGAATCGTATAGGCGCTGATCAGCAGCTGATATGGTCCGTAATTAGCGTAAGGTGTAGATGTCTTTAATCTTAGGTGACTAATTAGATGTATTTGTCATCATTATTATTAGATCATTAACTTAAAACAAGACGAACTTTTGCATAATTTCATTAGTGTACAGTTTTGTATTAATCATCAATTATATTTAAATTAACAATAATCTGAGATGGATTAATGACACATTCGTCTCAAATAAATTCGATCATAGCTACGACAAAGAAGCGACGCTCTTCAGAGTGCAATACAGTGATATACTAGCTCGTCCCACTCGATCGGCATCAGCAAGCTAGCGATTGCCAAAGTCGAACTGCGATTCTTTAACAAGCCGATATTGGCTGCTAGATAAATGGAGACTTTCATTTGTGACTGTCGGACCAATTAATTGATGTCCAACATGCTGTACATGTTGTATAAACAAATTATAAAAATATTATATTTAATATTAATATTAAATAAGTAAATATTAATATGTCTTATTAATATAAGACTTTCCGAATGAAAAACTTATGATTATATGTTTGTTCTGTCTTGTTCCTATTTCAGAATAATCAGGTGTACAGAATCGTCAGCTATGTAGTTGGAAATAGAAGTCAAATGGTTCCAATAATAGGATGGTCTTATCTACCAGTATTTCTAGAGGTTGCTGTGTTTAGTTTAGTTATAAGCTTGCTCTTAATCTGTTACTATCGTTGTGCTTCTCGTATATCAAGCAAACACAACGAAATTGAAGTTAAAACGAATCTGTGTAAATGCAAGGACAAACTGTGCCGTCAACTAAAGGATAAAAGCCGAAGGATGTTTTCAGCTGGTGGACTAGTAAATCCGAATTATCGACGAATCACTGACTGTGAAAAAATCTAAAAAAGTCGGTTAACCAAGTTTTTTAAGAACAGTTTGTTCACATTTGTATCATTAAACCGCATTCCTTTTCTAAATTGTGGTCAAAAAATTATAATATTTTTAAGACCAAAATAAATTAAACGTGTAATTTAAACGTTTAATGTTATAATTTTATTTAAATTTCATTCCATCTCTAGATATGTATTTATTATTTGTTTCAAATTCATCGGAATATTTTTTATATTCAACAGAGAAAAATTCGTAAAAAGCCAATTCGTATATTACTTTTATAGAAAACACTGAAAATAGAATCAACAGAAAATCGAAAAATATTTAAATGATTAAAATAAATTAAAAAAATGAATTAAAAAAATGATATTTCTTCTTTTACTGTCATCCTATTTAGAATTTGCAATTATTTATCTTTTACCTCATCTTCATTAATGGAGTATTAATTAATATCCCATGAATATTTTATAATTGCATCGTTTTTGAATTTTAAAACAGTTATTTTGATTTGAAATGTAGAATCACAAATGAAACAATGTTACTAAAATGATTGTCACGCTTCGAATGACTTTATTTCAAACGTACTAACATTTTGAAACATAATCATTAAAGTATAAGCATGACTATTATTAAAATTTAATTATTTAATATTATTAATAATATTATAATATTATAAAATTATAATATTATAATATATATTAATATTAATATATTTAATATTATTAATATTTTAACATTATAATATTATACTATATATTAATATTAATATATTTAATACTATTAATATATTAAAATTATATTTAATATTATATGGTATACATATATGATATATAATATTATCATATGTTAATACACTGTATATAATTACATGAATGTTTACGATATAATATTATACGATATTATATTACTTTACGATATAATAGTAGTTATCTGGTACGCATGAATGCTCATATAATGACAATATCAAGTCAATATCATTACATATAATGACAATTCTTAAAATTTCGTTATTTAATTATTTAATATATATCAAATTAAAATTAAAAATTAAAATTAAAAATAAAAGTCAATTTTTATGAATTGACTGATAAATAACAGACGATCATAATAAAGATTATAGGTCATCAGGAGGAACTGCTATGCTATCAGGTTTCGGCCTTTTATTCCTCGACCCAACATAGCAGCAGGGCCAAATACTTGTTAAGGACGTATTTCCTTTTATTAAATTTAATTATATAGTATCTTATTATAATGCAAAGTATATTATTTATTATTCATCCATAAGGATAATAAATATCAGGAGGAACTGAATTGACTAATAAATAACAGACGATCATAATAGGATTATAGGTCATCAGGAGGAACTGCTATGTTATCAGGTTTCGGCCTTTTATTCCTCGATCCAACATAGCAGCAGGGCCAAATACATGCTAATGATGTATTTCCTCTGAAATAACTATCTAGTATCTTATTCTAATGCAAAGTATATTATTTATTATCCATCCATAAAAATTTGCCACTTAAGAGTTTAAATTTATTCTTTATATTATTGTGTTGATTTATATATTTTACTATTTTCTGCTTGATGTTATTTTTATAGTAACCTAGTTTAAAATATGTATCTATTAAATTATTTAAATGATTTTAAAGAAAGCCAATATCATTACATATTGTTGCAATTCTTAAAATTTCATTATTTAATGTATTATATTTTATATTATATGGTATGCATGAATGCTCATGCAAAAATATGTTTCTTGTAAATTTATGTCATCTTTACGATATAATAGTAGTTTTAGTTAATGTTAATTTAATGTTCATATCTAGATTTACACCTTGTTTATCATCAATATTGGTTTTGGTAAGAATAAGGCTTTCTGGATAAATTTGTTCACTAATTGAATAAAAATTGCTAGAATTAAATACACATATTTCTTGTAAATTTAAAAATGTCATCTTTACGATATAAATTAATAGTAGTTTTAGTTAATGTTAATTTAATGTTCATATCTAGATATACACCTTCTTTATCATTAATATTGATTTTGTTAAGAATATGGCTTTCTGGATAAATTTATTCGCTTTTTGAATAGAAATTATTAAAAATATGTATCTATTAAATTATTTAAATGATGTTTAAGTCAATATCATTACAAATTGTTGCAATTCTTATGTAAGCAGCACGTTAATTGATTCTCCGTTAAATCAGTAAATTTATAAATTTAAATTAGCAGACAAAATTTTAAAGTTCACTAGAATATACATATATGATATATTTTATCATATACATAGTTGTAAAAATAATTTACATTTTGAAGAATAAATTTCAAGACTTCTAGCCAAGCTCCTTCTGTCGTTCATTTAATTCGTTTGCTTTACTAACAAAGGACGCAAGTAAATCCCTGTACAAGTTTATCTCAGGTACTGTGCAATGTGGCAGTGAAGCAAAACCACCATTGCCTTGTATAAAAAGCTCGGTACTTTTTCTAAATTTGTATTGCCGCTTGTCCCAAATATCCTGAAGAAGGGAATGAACTTGGTCTGCGTTAGGTATGTCCTCTGGTGTTAATTTGAGTAACATTTTAGCAACAACCATCCAATAGGGATTAGGCATTGCTGCGAATGCTTCTTCTACGTATTCTTGATTTTTCATCCTTATTACGTTATCTAAATTCATCCAATCAGGAACTACAATGTGAGCACGATTCTGGTGCTTCATCGTTAAGGCCAACCATAGAGGCACAGCTATAACAATACCTGCTTTGAACGGACCTACGGTTCCGGATAAAAGTGCTATAGGTGGACCCGAAAATTTTGGTATTATATTAATAGGCTCGTTCTCGGCTATATATTCTAATTCATGTGCCTCCATAGTTGAATAACCTAAAATTACATATAATCTACATCAAATATTGATGCTATTTAAAAAATATGCTTCAGTATAAAAAATATAAGTTAAAAAATTTACAAAATTAATTAATTTTTTTAAATAGATTTTTTTTCCAAATACAAAAATAAAAAAATACAATTGAATGGGTCGCCCGCCAATGGGCCCCATATTATTACTTAGATAACGTTTAATAAAAAGTAGGGGATCATTGGGCTTCGGAATCAAGATTGCAAATGACTCTCCATTACGCATGCTGACTTCCCCCGCTGAATTGCAGCACTTATGCGCTGTAGGAAATGTGATTTTGCCTGGACGTCGTTTGTAGCTAGCCTCAGTCGCTTCTCAATTAGTTTGAAGAGGGCGGTGGTTTCACATTTTAAGGCGCCGATTGACTCAACAGCTACTGGGACTAAGCTGCAATATGAAGAATCCAGGCATGTATATTTGATCCGTTTCCTGCGTTCGGCCTCTGTGGCCAGAGCTACATCACCTGCTGCAGAACAATCTACGTGAGACAGAGCTAGGGTGTTCACGCAAGTATGGTCCCATACTAGTAGACGTCTACAGTCCCATGGTACCAAAGTGGCCCCATATGGTCTCGTACCGTCAGTTCAGGACATATTAATAAAAGAAATTAATTTGTTATAAACGTTGAATAAACAGATAGAGTTGTTATAACATGCAAATAAAATTTTTGTATTAAATACATTGGGGATAAAACATGCGGTATTTTGGAATTGCCAGCTTAGAACTGATAAGCCCTATAATAAGCAATTATAATAAATGATTTTGATTCATTCTTTTAACTTTTTATTATTCCGGCGAAATAATAAAATATATAAACGAAATAGTAAATAGATTAATAATTTTTTACATTTTGGTAAAATATAAAAAATAATGTATACATTAATATAAAAAAATTATACATGAATTTATAAATATTTAAATTGTAATATTAAAATATTAAAATATAAAATTTTTATAATATAATTATAAATATTAATTTTTAAACATTAAAATAATCAATGTTTCTATTGATTATTTTACAGTTCAATATTTGTAACTGTTTCAAAGAGATGTTTAAAATAGTAAGACTGATTAAGATTTCATTATTGACTTAACCTACGGCTACAGCATTGTTAATAAATAATAATTTATTAAGAATTGTCTTAATTAATGCAATGCAAAATATAGTAAGTTTCAGAATTTGCCATATAGCAAAGTAACAACGCACATTGGATGATACTTAAGATAATGTAAGTATTTGTCTTTATTGTAAAATACGTCCTTTTAAAAATGAAACAAGGCCAGAAACGGCCAGGTATATCGGCCATTTGAGGCGCAAACATGGCATTGAATTCAAATGCTAAGCAACTGCGTCTAGGTATCGTTGCTTCTTTAGTGCACTGTGTCCTTGACCGAATTCATCGAATAAAGACAAATAGCACATCAGAAATGTTGGTTCGACATTAATTAGAAGTGATAAGACTTATTACGAACGAATATCAAATAAATGATTCGATCCATTATGTTCAGACTCGGATCCATTATGTTCACACTCGGTAAGCTCGGAATAAATAAATTACACTCACCGCATCATTTGGGGTCAAATTGGCCGTAAGCATTGAGAGAATGATATAAAAATGTTCGATGTGATAAAATAGAGCAATGTATAAAGCAATATATTCCATGTAAAACAATCTATTGGCCTCTCTTGAAATATAGACAGGTAATCTTGGAGTCGTCAACAATTGGGAACGCTTGACCATTGACACAACATATTATCGTTTAAGACTTTATCTCACTTATAGATTGTGGTGCGAGTCGCTTTCCAATGTAGCGGTAAATTTCGCATTTGACAACACAAATAATATGTGAAACTTTAAATCAAATATTTTAAGAGTGCGGACCTCCACTTGAACTACTTGTTGATAACAATTACTCGTTTGGGTCGAATTCGCTTAAAAAATGGAATGTGCTTTCGAGGTTTCGAGAAGCCTACCAACCACGAGGAGACGGAACTTATAAAATATCCCATCGCACAATTAAGCGGACGGCCGGCGTGATAATATTGATCTTATAGACGCGACATTTTGGTACAACTTATCTTTTTTTATAGAAAAAAATCCGGATAATTATCCTAGCGCTCTATGAGAAGTATCAACCGATAATACAAGTGGAGACATTCAAAATTTTTCAACGAATTCAACAAGAGCATGAAGAGATGCCTAAATATCCGCTGCTCAAGGATAAGAAAGTATGAGTAAAGCCTCCTCAAACACGATTTAATACAGTGAAAAAGAGTTAATGTTACTGAAAACGCAACGATTAGGCGTTGATATTGATTGAAGCCTTGTCATATATGTGATATGAGGAAAATGAATATGGAATTCAATAGTGATAATCGAGGACGCAGTTTGGTCTTCGATATCGACTAGACAAGCACGAAGGATTAAGTTACTTGCTAGATTACAACATTATGAAGTTGATGTGCCACAACTGCAAACAAAAAATACCAATCAATAGTGACTCTATGCAGGAAAGGATGTAACGTAGTCAGTAAATCACTAGATGCGGCGGCATTTCAATCGATTGCTGCTGACTATGACAAAAGCACGTTAAATAATACTCAAGAAACTCGTTTATACTGTTGCGTTTATACCGCAAGATTATAGGAATTGAACAATAATTTATTGAACAATAATTTTGTACAAGCATTTATTCTTTGTTGATGTGATGGAGAGTAAAGTCGAAATTAGCATAAGTCATCGGTTTTTCATGAACAAGTTTTCAACGCTGCCGGTACTTTTCCAGCCAAAATACAAGCAAACTTCAGTGATATTCCATAACTTTTTGTTTGTTGAGGTGATGGATAGTAATATTGAAATTATATGAAAAATACAGTACCACGAATTTTTCAAAATGCAAAAAAAAACGTGATGACGAAGCGTTCAAAAGATTCTAAAAGTCGAGTTTTCCTGACAATGAAGCAAAGCAATTAAGTAAAGATATTGGAAATATTCTGGAGGGGGAAATTTCCCCAGTACACAAGCCCGTCAATTTAATAATTATAAAACTGTTAGTTTCTATTGAAAGGAATAACATGTTTAATATCTTCATGAGAGAATTTGCAAACCGATACAAATAAAAGAGAATTTTATTTAACACAATAAAATATTACGAGGCGGAAATCAAAATTTCCTTCACGATGCCTGATTTGGCTGATTCTTATACAGAATATTTCAAAGGTAAACACTTGGATTTAGCTTCAATCTCATCTAGACCTATTCTTGCATCGTTGAAAATTAATAACATATCGGCCTTCATCTCGGATGAAGATATAGTCAATCTAGAAAATGAATACAAAATATCAAACTTACGCTTCATTAAAAGTAATAAAGGCTCCCCCATCTTCGTGACGTTTTGCAACGCCCTGGTAGATGTAGCTCAGAGTCTATACGATTTCAACCTGTAATCACTTTATAACATGTAACCACTTTATTGGGTACAACCTCAAATTCTCTATAATGGAGACTGACACACTAATTTAGGTCCACTGTAAAAATTGCCACTAGTGGGGGCATTGGTCCGGGGGCAATGAGCACCCCGCATGTTCGAAAAAAATGCTCATTATTCAAGAACTACCAAAAGCGTCATAGGTACGCAAAGCCTAAACCGGATAGTTTTGCGGCAGCTGTCTCGACTATTAAAAAGAAGACAATATCTGATTTAGAAATACTAAAGTTCTTAGGAGAGAAACTTTAAGAATATACGGTTCGCTTGGAGAACCTGGTTAAGAATCTTGTCAAGCAATTGGGGGAGTCTTTCAGGTCTTCTCTAGTCGGGAAGCCGAACATTCAAAGGACTCCACTCAAGTCCAAGAAACGGAACGGTCCAATGCAGTCTATTGCACCTAAGAAATTAGTCTGCAAGGACCTGCTTTGGGCAGTTGCTACTAAGGTAAGTGAAGATAACGCCGTGGGTAAGCGACTTCACCTATTGACACAGGAAGTGGGAAGGGAGACCCTTCCTCATCTGGTTCTGACTTGGTGAAGTGAGTCCCACTCCGGTCACATTAACGTAATGGGAAGTACCCAAGAGCCATTTTCACTGAATATTCTTCAGTGTAATTTGGGAGGTGCCCCTGCCCTTAGGCTTCTACCTGTTAGATATGCAGATGTTATAGTCCTTCAGGAGACACGGTCTATCCGTATACCCTAAGACATTACTCGTTTTATCCCTAAGCATATCTACTCGCACTTCACTCCTAACATAACCCCTCCACACTCTTCTTCTCAAGGTATTCTAACCCTAGTGAAATGCTCCTTAAGGTCTCCCTCTTATTAAACTATTCGTGTCCAACCATATATTGCTTAGTTATATCACCTGTCAAGAACGATAAACACATTAGTATAGCCAATGTATACATCCGGCCGCAGGAGATTCACAAGAATCATGACCTCCTGGACCGAATTTTAGGTAGCGGCTACGACATGTTGCTCGGTGAATTCAACGACAGAACTGGTCGTTGGATTAATGCAGCTCTCAGCTGAGCTAGAAACGACTATCTTATAAATAAACCAGCAAATCCCACCTTTCATTGCTATACAACAAACTCACTCCTCGACATTTTACTGCTATATAGAATGTGATTGTTAAAACCCATCTGCACCGAACAGTCGCGCAAACAGCTGATTACCTCGCATAACCTAATTCGCTGGCGGCTAGAGAAAGATACGTTGCTTTAAAGGAGGTTTCACTTTATTCCTATTTGAGCGGTCTTATTTCAGACAGCTATCTAACTCTTTCCATGGATAGGGAATGAGAGTTTGTCCGAATTTAATTCCTACCTTTCTTCGTAAGCTTTCGACCTCCTATAAAGGTTGCATTTACAATCCAACTCCAACAAAACTCAAGGTCTTAGCAAAAATGCTACACCTTCTCAATCTCTCTGCTTCCTACAGGCAGGTTCTCTCGAATGAATACTGAACTTCTACATATAGGCCTCAGCTGAGTAGAGACAGGACAAGTATTGCTCGTCTTAGTCCCTATCAGGCTTCCCTCTGGAAGATATTCAAGAAGTTTGTCTACTGGCGGAAGAGGGCACCGGGCTGGATTGGTAGTTTAGGCCTTGATAGGATTTTGGAAAAGTTACTAGCCTTACATGAATATATAGCCACGCTATCTCCCCAACCAATTCCAGCCTTAGTGTGACTTCAGGAGCAGATACTTATTTGTTACAGATATCCTTAAGTACTGGGGCCCACTTCCAGGCACCTCCAAATCCGTCGCTCTATTCTCTTATCGAGTTTGTCAGCTTCTGACAAGTGATCAGAGAAGAGAGGTGGCCGTCACAATGCTTGTAGCCTCACCATCCGATGTAGCGGCATCAATATCAATCGTAGAATATTTTTACCTAGAAAGAAAGTTATTTCATGCCCTAAAGATCTGTGGCCCATTTCGTTTCAAAATTCCCTCATTATCTACGAAAAACGCTTGCGCGTAGAATCCGCACCACTTAAGTAGGCGTAATTTAATTCCACCGAGTTTTCATGGGTTTGTCACAGGTCGCTTAATATATTCAGCAATTGATGAAATTCACCAGTTTTGTCAGGACAACTGTCATCAGCTTGCTGCGGTTGTTTTTGTTGACTTCTCTGCTGCATTTGACCGCATCTCCATTCCCTTCGTTATTTCCTCTCTCATGTTCGTTGGGTTGCCTGAGAGAATTGTTAACAGGGTAGAGATACGGATGTACACCAAGCAATTCTTCTATGAAGACGACCCTGATGCACGTCAGTTCTACCTTATTACAGATGTGTCTCAAGGCTCCCCACTTTCTCCTCTTATGCCTTGATGCCTTCATTGTTCTTTTCAAAGCATTTAAACGTAAACAACATCTCGTGTTATACGCTGACGATACCGAGACCATGTTTTCTGGACGCATATGCAAATATGTTGTCCCCGACATCAGTCGTTTCTTTTAAGATTAAAAGACCAACTTACCCCTTCAAATCTTATTAACTCCGAAAAATCGCAGGTGATCGTCTTTCATGGCGCCTCTGCCACAAAGAAAAAACTTAAGAGACTAGCATTCTCTGCACTCTTCGCCGTTTTTGTTTCCCCTGATTTTTCTGCTGCATTTGACCGCATCTCTATTCCCTTCGTTATCTCTTCTCTTAGGTCTCATGGGTTGCCTGCGAGAATTGTTAACAGGGTTGCGATACTGCTGTACAACAAGCGATTCTATTATGAAGACGACCCTGATGCGCGTCAGTTCTACCCAATTACGGATGTGCATCAAGGATCACCTCTTTCTCCAATCTTATATCTTGCTGCTTCCATTGAGCTCTTTAAAATATTTAAACGCGAACAGCGTTTACTGGT
Organism: Pomphorhynchus laevis; assembly: GCA_012934845.2. NCBI lineage: Eukaryota > Metazoa > Acanthocephala > Palaeacanthocephala > Echinorhynchida > Pomphorhynchidae > Pomphorhynchus > Pomphorhynchus laevis. Next base: position 55,342 of record WNNJ02002197.1, on the reverse strand, counting down.
ATACGCTTACGATACCACAGCCCTGTTTTCTAAAACGAAGGTGCATAGACGTATTCTATGACATCAGCCGATTCTTTTTAAGATTAAAAGACCAATTTAACCCTTCCCATCTTATTCTAAACTCCAGCAAATCGCAGGTGGTTGTCTTTCATTGCGTCTCTGCCACAAATAAAAAAACTTAAGAGACTAGCACTCTCTACACTCTTCTCCATTTTGCAACCTCAACCACTCCCCATTTTCACGAGTCAAGTAAAATATCTGGGGTTCACCCTTACGGTGAATTGGTCGGCGAAAGCTGATCTAGATAGACGTAAACGTATCATGAAGAGAGCTAGGTGGGCTCTAAAACGGGCCCAGCATCTGTCATTGAATGGGAAAACATAAGTGCGCCTCTGCGATTACCGACAATACTTCGCCTCGACTGGACTCTAAGGAGGTGAGAGATCCCGAATGATTCAATCGGAGGTGGCGCGCTGGTGCGGCCGTGGGCTCAGATTCCTATGAACCTGATTGCGTAAGGCTTGAAGAAGTAGAAAATTGAAGTAAAGTCCTAGTAAAGAGAAACGAAAGAAATACGTTTCTTGATCTCTGTTTTTCTAAGTTGTTATACTTTTCTAGTGGTTGTTTTGTTAACAAAATCTTTATTTATTTATAAATTAGATGCGGATATTTTCTACACGATTATTTTTTATTAAACAAATTCTGTGATCAATGCAATATCTGACAAGGATGATGAACGGATGTTGGTCAAATAATCATTTGTTTAACTGCCTATTAATTGCTGATCGTTTCGAATACAATAGGATTGAGATGCTTGAAAGCATTTGTGATGGACAAGAAACATTCATGATATCTGTTAATGATAGATCCTGGATATTTTAGAATAGATAACATACTTTTTAGGCGTAATCATTTGGTTTTATAGTCTACTCAGAGATATCAACGTGTAAATGTGTATTTGTATAGTTGTATAATTGATAATTTTTACTTAAAAAATATTTTTTACATACAAAACATTTCAAGTTCCGCACACTTTATCTCTATCACGAATATCATTGCATACATTATATATTATTTGAGTAAAACCAGATTTAAAAACTTTTAATATTTTTAACTGATTTATCGTTAAAAATTAAATGTCAGCTAAATTAGGAATGCTGCTATTTAAGAAATTGACGACCTATTAAGAAATTGGCGACTTATTAAGAAATTTACGATCTAATAAAATGACGATTTAGGGAAATGATGATTTAAGAAAATGTCGATTTGGAAGTGCCGACAAAAACTACTGATTCACTTTTAAAAGAAGTTTTGTTATTTTTATTTTTAACTGCTGATGTAACGTTAAAATTTAAGAAAATGTAAGCGTAATTAAGGAATGATGAGATTTAAGAGAATGTCGATTTAAGGAAATGTCGGCAAAATGCAAAGAGAAGCACGTAATAATGTATAATCCTATATTCAGACCATTTAATTAAAAACTGACGAAACTAATTATAAAAGTGTTTTTGATTTAGTAAAATTTACCTATTTTTTTCTTACACAAACACGACAATATTTTCGATAGTCATTTCGCATGCAATATGTTCATTCTAATGAATTGCTCCATAATAATGATCATTTGCATAATAATCATTTAGAATTGATATGGTAATTTATCGTATGATGATTTAGTTATTTTGCTTGAAAATAATTCATAATAATAAAGTTTCTTTTAAAATAAATAATACAAGGTTAAGGGTTAACATGTAAAAGAAAAACAACTATATTAAGTCAGATCAGCGACCACAAAAAAATGAAGTTGTTAAACTTCGCCAAAATTCACGGCCTCAGGTCCAGTGGAATCTGAGCCCTTCAACCAATCCAACACGCCGCCTTCCGACTGAACCACCCGGGGTCTTTAACCACCCCCACCATTCCCCCGAAGAATCCAATCGAGGCTAACTATACTGGATAAACGAGAGACAAGGAGCTTGAGAAACCTCAACCTTTGCTCCAGGGGACGTCCTCTAGAAAATAAGACTAATCGCGAGATAGCCCAAGTGCCCCAAAGGCGCACTTGGGTTTTCTCCATCTTATGACAGATGTTGGGCCCGTTTCAGGGCTCACCTAGCTCACTTCAGAATACGTTTAAATCTATCCAGGTCAGCTTTCGCCGACCAATTCATTGTAACAGTAAACCCCAGGTATTTTACTCTACTCAAGAAGATAGGAAGTAGATGAGTTTGCAAAATGGTGGAGAGTGCAGAGAGTGCTAATATCTTACGCTTCTTTATGATCGCAGGGGGGGCATGAAAGACAACCACCTGCGATTTGCTAGAGTTTAGAATAAGATTGGAAGCGGGAAGCTGATCTTTTAATCTTAAAAAGAAACGGCTGATGTACGATACAACATCTTTGCACCTGCGTCTAGAAAACAGGGTTGTAGTATCATCAGCGTATACTACCAGATGAAGATCGCGTTTAGATTTTATATAGAATACAATGGAGGCAGCAAGATACAAGATTGGAGAAAGTGGGGTTCCCGCGCATCAGGGTCGTCTTCATAGAAGAATCGCTTGGTGTACAACAAAATCTCGACCCTGTTAACAATTCTCGCGGGCAACCCGAGATACCTGAGAGATTAGATAACGAAGGGTATGGAGATACGGTCAAATGCAGCGAAACAAATCAAGGAAAACAGCCACAATGGGCCGCAGGTCTTTAGGACATGAGACCGGATTTCTTTTAGAGATAAAAATTCTACGACTAATGTTAATGCCGGCCACATCGGAAGGGAAGGCTGATAGCATTGTGACGGCCACTTCTCCTCTTAGTTCGGCTATCAAAAGCTGGCAGACCCAAGAAGAAAGTGGAGCGCGGATTTGGAGATGTTAGGGAGGGGCCCAGGAGTTAAGGATATCTGTGATAGATAGATCCCTGCTCCTGAAATTCCCCAAGGCAAGATTGGCTGAAGTGATTGAGTGGCTCCATAATTATGTAGGGATAGCGACTCCTTTAAAACTATATCAAGACCTTTACTACCAATCCAACCCAATGCTCTATCCTTCCAACATGACAAATTTCTCCTTCTTGAATATCTTCCAAAAGGAAGACTGAGCTGAATTAAGGGAAGCAATGCTTGCCCTATCCTTACCCAGTTGGAACCTATGCCTAGTGCTCTAATATTCATTCGAGAGAGCCTTCTGGCAGAAACAGAGATTAGGGAGACGAAGCATATAAGATAAGGTCTTGAGTTTTGTCGGAGTGGGACTGTAAATACGACCTTTATAGGTAGTCGAGAGCAACGCGGTAGCTTGCCAAGAGATGCAGGAATTAATTCCCAATTAGGGGGAAGCGTTGGATAGGTGCCTGAAAGAAAGCCACGCTGATGGGGTCACAGTGGAATCTTCTCCGAAGCAACGTATCCCCTTCTATTCTCCAGCGAATTAGGTCATGAGAGGTGGTCAGATGTTTGCGCAACTACTCCGTGCAGAGGGGTTTCAATCACCTATTATGAAGCAGTAGTATGTCGAGGAGAGAGTTCGTTGATGTTTAATGAGAAGTAGGGTACGGTGGTTTATGATTAAGATAGACGTTGAAATCACCAAGTACCATGTCATAGCCACTATTTAAAATCCTATCCAGGAGGTCACGGTTCTTGTGAATATCACTGGACGGATGTAGATATTGGCTAGACTAAGGCGTTTACCGTTCTTATAGAGGGATATAACTAAGCAAGACAGGGCTGGACAAGTGAAGTTTAGCAGGAGACAGGATCTTAGAGAGCATTTCACTAAAGTTAGAAGACCTTGATATGAAGAGGAATGAGGCGGGGTTATGTACGGAGTATAGTGGGAACAAATGTGCTTAGGGATGAATCGAGTAATGTCCTGGGGAGACGGATAGACCGCGTCTCCTGAAGGACTATAACATCTGCATCTCTACCGGATAAAAGTCTAAGGACAGAAGCACTTCCCGAATTCCACTGAAGAATATTCAGTGAAAAAGGCTCAAGGGTACTCTGTATTGCGTTAGATTAGCTGGGTGGGATTGCCTTAAACTAGACGGAGCTAGGGGCGGAAAGGTCGTCCTTTTCACCACATGTCCCAACTAGGGAAGGCACTTGCCCATGGGCATTGTCTTCATTTACCAATATTACAGCAACTTCTCCAGTCTTAGACTTAATAAATTTTCCTATCTTGACCTGTGGAACTTTCGGAGCAGAAGCTCCTCTTTTTTGATCCTTTTAATGTCGGAGGTACAGTAATAACTGAAGTCGAGAGGAGCGATGCACCATGTTTCTTGAATAGCGACTCCAATTTCTGAAAAATCTCTCGCCTGATAGCGTTGATAAGCTGTAAAATATCGCTATCATTCATTCTACCAGCTGCTAATCCAAAGCTAGCGGGTTCAACCTTTTTTTGGGTTGGAGGAGAGGTGTCGGGATCTGTAGTTCTTAAATTCGTTACATTTTCTTGACCATGCCGGATGTGCTCCACCGTAGTTGGAGCAATTTGGTCGGTCGGAGCACTTTCCTCCGACATGAGGACAGCTGATCAAGCCGCAGACCCCACAAGAACTAACCTTACCACACCCGGTGCCCCAATGGCTCCATTGGTGGCAAGTGTTGCAATTGGGAAAAGTCATGTGGTCTGAACTTAGTCGAGTGAACTTCAGATTGTGCCCCAAAAAGGAGTTACAGTCAGATTTAGTTAGAGTATCAGCCGTATCAAGAGGGGCCGTGACCAAGGGAATCGGGAGTGGAAAGCCATTCCTCCCCGTTACCGTTCTAAAGCTAGAGATATTATAACATTGTTTTAAAGAATCGATATTTATTTCCTCAAGGTGTGGATGAAGATTATTAATTTTAAGCGAAACCAAAATTGGCTTTTATTGTGGAGATTAAGTACGAGAGATCCCTTTTAAAGAATTCTTCGTAATCATTGTCAAGGTCATTAGATACGAATGAAATTTTTTTTTCTGTTTCGAAATATTTTACTGAATTAAACAAGATTCTGTTGTTGAATTTTTCAGTGTATTTTCTCAGAAATATATTGAATAAGTTATGGCGCACTTGAGGCGCGATAAGTTTGATAATTATCAGATTTTTTAGTTTTGGAATAGGGAGAAGTTCCCAATACCATCATTCCCATTAATGAGGTTAACAAATCTCTTACCTCGTTCGTAGAAAAAAGTAGATGATACCTGAGATTCTTCCAAAAAATTATTTAAATTTGCTTGCATTTCGTTCTTCTTTGATACTTCGATTGTTATTCTGAATTGTCCCATAAAACTTGTTTCTACTATGTATCTCAGCAATCCATAAATCGTGATAACACAGCCCTGTTCTCTGGAAGTAGGTAATAGTCTCGGACATCAGCCGTTTCATTTTAAGATTAAAAGATCAGTTATCCATGCCCAATCATATTTTGAACTCCGCTAAATCGAAAGTGGTTGTCTTTCATGGCACCCCTGCGACAAAGCAAAAACTTAAGAGATTAGCATTCTCCGCGCTCTCTTCCATTTTGACTAATCAGCCACTCCCTGTCTTTACGAGTCGAGTAAAATACCTGGGGTTCACCGTTACGGTGAACTAGTCGGCAAAATCGGACCTGGAATGACTTAAACGTATACTGAAGAGAGCTAGGTTTGCACTGAAACGGGCCCAGCATCTATCATTGAATGGGAAAACCTAGGTGCGCCTCTGGGGAACTTGGGCTATCTCGAGATTAGTCTTCTTTTCCAGAGGACGTCCCCTAGAGCAAAGGATGAGGATTCTCAAGCTCTTCGTATCTCGTTTACCAAGCATAGTCTGCATCGATTGGACTCTTCGGGGGTTGAAAGACCCCGGGTGGTTTAGTCGTAAGGCGGCGTATTGAATTGACTGGATGGCTCAGATTCCACTGGACCTGAGGCCATAAATAGGAGGACTAAACATAACGAAATACGAAGAATATCTAACACATCTTCTTTTTCTTCTATTCTTTTTAATAACACTTATATCCCCATGTACTAATTTTGTTTAAGAAAATCTTTATTTATTATAAGTTGTAGATGCTAAAATTGACTATATAAATCGCATCAGATGCAATTTATCTATTCACCATCAATATCCATATTTACACACTGTTACTTCGTTGTTGTGTTGATTTACTCGTAAACGTAGATTCATTACAAAACAAAGTTGATATATTGATTTTACACCTGTGTTTAATCCATGTATTTTATAAATTTATTTATAAATCCATAGAACAACTTCTCTGTATCATAGGATTTCTAACATTTCTGTTATATAAACACTAAATGTTTATAATTTTAGTGAACGCATACACTTTATTCAACATCTATCAGCTCCAGTGGTTTTGTTTGTTTTTCGTTATCATACCTTTCTCTTCTGGAAATTTTTCTTACTGGATGATGCCTAATCCAATATCATCCCGTAAGCCATACGACTCTTCGGTTAATGCATTTAGCTAAAATCGTTATGTGTTTACAAATTATTTAAATTGTCGTTCAAATCAGGGTAGTGATAAAAGATAATGTATTTATCTAATAAGTGCTCAGCAACTAATCTCTCTTGTCATTAAAGCTTCATCATAATCTACCACCTCGAATCTGTCAGTCTTAGCTACACTTTTTGACGAACGATGATCCTCTTTAAATAAGTAGGTCAGTAAGCCTGACGCAATTATTCTTCCTGTTGATTTCATATATAATATAATTTTGAGAAAAATTCATTAACGATAACTGTTGATCTTAGATTTATTTTCAAATACTTTGCTGCTAATCATATTTAAGGTGTGAGCATTATCGTTTACTTCACCGAATTTGTTATTCCAAAGCCGTGTCAATGAGGTTGATGCAGGTATTTCATTTTCCGTTAATTTTATCTTAACTTATCCTACCAGGTTTAACTATTAGTTCGCGACCTCATCGACCATAAGTCCCGTAACTTAATTGTTTTAAAAATTTCTGTTACGTTGTTTAAATCTTTCTTATTCTTCACCTGCAAATGTCATTGTTTAAAGCTAATGCTTACTGACAGATTAAAATTGGATATTCTTCAATATTTGTGATCTCTGCAAAATATATATTAATACGTTAATACTATCGTATTTCATTTTACAGACTATCTTTAAAATGAGTTTCAGAACGCATTTGGGGGGGGGTTAATATAATTATTGTGGCGCGCCCAGCGCGCCACCCATGCCAGATGCGCCACCCAATGTTCTTCTTGAAGAATCGAACCCGTGAATGTCAAACTCGAGATTCAAAACTAAGCATCTATGACAAAATAATAATAAAAAATTTTCTGCTGTCTTCCTTCCTGCTTTGTGGCGATGCTTGCACGAGTGTTGGAGAGCAAATTTCAAGGTATTTATACCCTGTGAAATTGACACGTGATTATGTGTGGGAATAAGCTGTGCTCTCAGTGCAAGATGGTAGAAGACAGATGATAGAATTATGTAAAAATAATTGCATATCAAAATTATATTTCATTTTTGTCATGAGAATATAACAAATCAGTAGAAGTCTATGTGTTAACAGACGTTTCCTGATAAGTCTAGGTGATTAGCATCTTGTAATCACTGTTTCAGCCAGCGACGAAGATACAGAAATAGCTTCCATTGAACCAAAAGTTGAAAACCAAGCAAAAGATCTTGATGAAAATTCATCAGATGCATTAGATAATGAAAATGCCGTTTCTTCTATTTGCACTAAATATTTAGAAAGAATGGACAGGCATTCACTTGTACATAAGTCAAAATATGACATAAATGTCGGTGATAGAGTATTGATTGCCTTGGATTTCGATAATAATCAGAAGACAAAAAAAGCTAAACTCTCCTCTTTTTTCAATACAAATGCCGAGGTTCTTGAAGTTTTGTCAAATAACTATGTCAAAGTTAAGATTGATAAAAAAGAAGAAACGATTCATCTTTCTAGAATTAAAAAAATATAATTTTACCGCCTTTTTATTTATTTTTTTAAGGTGGCGCATCTGGCATGGGTGGCGCGCTGGGCGCGCCACAATTATTTTATGAATATTCATTTTTGTGAATCTTGGTGGCACTCGAATGTTAGTGACTTAGAATTGGCCATTCTCGGTTATACATCATACCGTTGCGATCGTAGAAATACTAGAGGTGGTGGTGTGATCTTGTTCACACATGATAGTCTATAGTCAGTGTATTGTATCGCGATAATGACGAGGTCGGTTATCAATCCTTACGGTGTAGCCTAGAATGTCCTGGTTCCTCGCTTATGATTGGGCATGTATATATATCTCCTATGATATCTACCTTACGTCTTCGAGACGAGTAAGAACGATTTGCCGTTCAAGAAAGTTTGATTATTCAGGTGATTTCAACATGCCCCATGTAGACTGGTTAAGTTATTTTCGTTTGAGTGGTTGTAGTTTCTAATTATCTGAATTACTTGATTAAATAAAAGAACTGAATTACTTTCAGCATGCAAAAAAGAACACGCGTTTTAGAGCTACTTCTAGGAGTATGCTTGATTTATGTTTGTCAAACAGTGACCTACCTATTAAAATCAATTATCTCCCGGCAATCGGGAATATTGATCATTACTCTATGTTGATACATTTTCCATTTGCTTTACCAAATGTGGACATTTCTCACAAGAAACTAAACATTTAAAAAATATATTTTTACATAACAAATGGGTACTGGGGTACGCTCACATGACTATGAACGATGGCGGGTCGACAGCGATGAGATTAAAAGTGACCAGACGGCGGAGTTGAATGCGGATGTGGAGGGTGAGCCAGGCGAGTTGGGCAAGATGTGTAAATGTATAGTCGAAGCGACAGAGACGTAGGAGCAATCGAACAGCGAAGTTAATTATGCGTTGTAGGGTTAGGATGATGAATTTGGGAGAATTGGAGAAAAGGCTGATGCAGTAATCGATATTAGGGGAGAAAAGCGATGAAAGAAGAAACATACAAGAACGGAAGTCGATAAGGGGGCAGATACCGCGGATTCCACTGAGAATTAAGTTAGACGAGCGAACCTTGACAAGGGTGAAGGGGTTAATGGAAAAGTGATAATCGAAATGGAATCATAAGAAAGTGAGATTGAGGACTATAGGGATGATTGATGAGGCAAAAGATACAGTGGGAGGAGAACTGAAAAGAACTGAATTACTTTCAGCATGCAAAAAAGAACACGCGTTTTAGAGCTACTTCTAGGAGTATTAGAGCTACTTCTAGGGAGGAGATACAGTGGTGGACGGGGAAGGATCCACATTATTTTGGACTTGTGTGGGTTTAGAATGAGATAAAGATAGGAGAGATGTTTGTAGATAGAAGAAAGAATGCCGATATCGTGTATGCGATGGGCGGGTGCATGAACATAGATTAGAATGTCATCGGCGTATTGCATGACGTTAAAGTAGTAAGGCTTGATAAACAAAGTGAGATTGGCAAGGAGAAGAGAAAAAAGCAGGGGACCTAGCACTGAACCTTGTAGGACCTTGCAGAAAGTAGTGATGGGATGATAAGATGATGAATGTGAACAGATGCGAAAAGAATGGTCGGATATATATGAAGCAAACCATGCTACGAAGGAGGAAGAAAAGCAGTAATTATAACGATGGCGAGGAAGGAGTATGGATTGGTCGATGATGTCAAAGAAGGAGGATAGGATGAGGAAGATAAGAACACTATACAGAGCCCTGTTATGAGAAATAAGTTGGTCGTTGTAAACTTTCATGCAGGCGATTTCTATGGAGTGATTATAGTGGAAAGCGTATGACAAGGAGGGTAAAGATTGGATGAAGAGAGATAAACGTTGATATGTATAAAGATGAGGCGTTCTAAGAGGTTAGTAAGAACACGGATAAGTGAAATCGAGCGATAGCTAGAAGGAAGGGAGGGGTCGAGCGATTGTTTCTTAAGGGAGGGGACGAACGATGACGGGTTTCCAGTGTGAACGGAAGACACAACTGCGGATGGGCAAGTTAAACAAAGAAAAACATTGATGAGCATGTGGATTTAAGTATGGGGTTTAGGGGTTTGCTAGATGAGGTTTTATTGGACAAGGACATGAGGACAGATGAGACTTCGGCAGGTAATACAGGGAGAAGATGAGTGTTCCAGGAGGATGAGGTGAGGCAAGTAGCAGTGAGATGGAATAGAGACGGGGTTGTGAGAGAGCAAAGTGGATACTTTGGTCTAAATAAATGACGAATAATCATGGATATTGATGTTGCAAGACGAAGAGGAGCGAGAAAGGATTGAGTTAAAAGTACGCCGGAAATGACGGAGTGAGCAAGCGAATATCGCGTCTGCAAGAGCAGAAATATACTCAAAAAACATGACGGAGTCGACTCTTTGAGAGTAGCACTGGATGTCAAACCATGTGGCAAGGTGTAAGCGACGGTGATGGTGAGGCTTGAAGGGTCATAGAATATCGAGAGTATATGTTAGTTTAGGGTCGAACAGAAAGCCGAGATCGTGAGGTGAAGAAGATGTTATTATGGGATAGGATAGATACGATTTGAATAAGGCAGAACTAAGAAGGGGGAGGTCAAGATTTTTTCAAGGGCGACGTAGTATGGTAGGTGTGTGAAGCGGGGTGTAGTTAAAAGTAGAATCGAGGGTGACGCTAAAGTGAACGGATTAAAATAGATTTATTTTAACGTGGCAAATGCGTGCCAGCGCACGCTTATATGACCACAACAAAACAAAAATGTAAATCATGTGTCGAGAAGGTGTGAACGGAGAAGGTGTTTGAATATGATAAAAGAAGGGAGCGCGGTGGACGTCGAGAGGGAGTTGATTCCAGGCGAGTGGGGCGGCGACGAGGAAGGATTGGAGACCGTAGTTGTTGTAGTAATTGGGAACGTAGAGTAAGAGGGTATGACGGCAACGCAGCGATAGCGAGGTGGGGCGAGTGTCGTCCCACCTCGTGAGGAGCCGACAGCGATGAGAAGAAAAGTTACGAGAATAAGGCGGAATTTGATGCGGATGTGGATGGTAGACCAGGAGAGTTGGACAAGATATGTGGATGTGTGGTCAAAGCAACAGAGACGAAAGAGCACTCGAACGGCGAAGTTTATTATTCGTTGTAGGGGTAGGATGATGGATTTTGGAGAGTTAGCGAAAAGGCTGAGGCAGTAATCAATTTTAGGGAAAATAAGCGACGAAAGAAGAGACATACAAGAACGGAAGTCGATAATGGGGCGGATACGGCAAATGTCACGGAGAATTAAGCTAGACAAGCGGACCTTGTCACGGACGAATGGTTTAAGGGAAAGGTGACCATCGAATGGAAGTCTAAGAAAGTGAGATTGTGTACTATGGGGATGATAGATGAGGCAAACGATACAGTGGGAGTAGATATGTTTGGTTTTCGAGAGAGGATCCACATTATTTTAGACTTGTCGGGGTTTAGAACGAGATGGAGACGGAGATACGTTCGTAGATAGAAGAAAGGCATTGGGACGCAGAAATGCCGATATCGTGATTGGGTTGTGCGGGTACATGAGCATAGATGAGGATGTCATCGGCGTATTGCATGACGTTGAAAGAGAAAGGTTTGATAAACGGAGAGAGATCGCCAAGCATAAGAGAGAAAAGCAGGGACCTTGGACTGAACCTTGTGGGACCCGCAAAAAATAGGGATGGGATGGGAGGATAATGAATTAGAACAGACGCGAAAGGAACGGTCGGTTAGATATGAGGCAAACCATGCTACGGAGGAGGAAGAAAAGCCGTAATCATAACGAAGGCGATAAAGGAGGACGGAGTGGTCGACAATGTCGAAGGCGGAGGATAGGTCGATGGAGATGACAACACTATATAGAGCCTTGTCTCGAGAAATGAGTAAGTCGTTGTAACTTTCATGCAGGGGAATTCTGTGGAGTAATTAGAGCGTAAAGCTGATTGGAAGGAGGGTACAGATTGGATGAGGAGAGATAAGCGTTGATTTGCATTAAGATGAAGCGTTCTAAGAGCTTAGAAAGAGTTGGGAGTAATGAAATGGGGCGATAGCTAGAAGGAAGGGATGGGTCGAGCGATTGTTTCTTTAGGTTGGGACGAACGATTACGGATTTCCAGTGTGAAGGGAAGATACAACTGGAATGGACGAGTTAAACAAGGTTGTGAGAAAAGGGGATATCGATGAGCATATGGATTTAAATATATAGGTTTGCAGGGGATTGGCATGTGAGGTTTTAATGGGCATGGACATTAGAACATATGAGATTTCGTAAGGTGAGACAGGAAGAAGATGAAAGAGTTCCGGGAGAATGAGGCGAGGCAGAGCGGGATAGGATGGATACCAGGGTGTGAGAGAGCAACGTGGATACTTTGGTCTGGAGAAATGACGAATACTCAAAGGCATTGATGTTGCACGGTGAAGAGGAGCGAGCAAGGATTGAGTTAAAAGTATGTTAGAGAGTCTTAGAGTTGAATGAAGTGATGATTTTATGCTGCCAGGAGTTGCATTTGGTACGTAGTAGGTTGAGATAAAACCGGCGAAGAGCAAGATAGGAATCACGGAAGGACGGAGTGATCGAGCGGAAATCACGTCTGAGAGAGCGTTGATAGACTCTTAAATGATGACGAAGTCGACACTTTGAGAGTAGCATTGGATGTCAAACCATTGGGCACGGTGCAAGCGACGGAGAGGGAGAGGCTTGAAGGGCAAGAGAAGATCGAGAGTGGATGTGAGTTCAGAGTCGAAAGAAAGCGAGATCGTGTGGAGAGGAAGATGTTATTTTGATTTCGTGTAAATAAAATTAAGTTGTTTCTCCAATACCTTTAGTTGCCTAACATATTTGTTCTAATGCTTAATAATCAAATATCAGCGCCAATTAGTGTACTAATAGGAAATGATGCAGTTTCTGAAAGTGTAACAAACTGTGTTGATATTTTTCAGTCAAGCGATCTTTTTGTAACTTGACGATTTTAGAACTCTGGCAACTGAAATAATTGATTAAATAATCATACATCCGGCAGAACAAATCCTCATGCATCGCTTGAAGTATTTTTCGAACTAGTTTGCGGTAACAAAATCCATTTTCAAACTCTGTAACCATCACCATATCATGCAATTTCAGTTCAGAATACACATAAGGTTTACGATCACCGCGTTTCAGCTCTGACATGTCACAAAGCAATCCATTAATGAGTGTCCTTTGTTGCATATTACGTTACATCCACATCTACTCGTATCTAAACCAATAAATGATTGTCTCGACAATGTTATAGCTTGAACGCAACTTCACTTTTGATTACACTTACCGGACATATTGATCAATGATTCAGCTTTTACTTTAGAAGTAAAAGCTTATTTAAAAGGGAAAGATGACGAGACATGAAAACACGTAGTTTGTGTTATAAACGCTTAGATAAATTCGAGAAAGCGCACGTTTTATAAGCATTAAAATCAATAAAAGTGTATCAAAAGCGAAATTGTATGTAAAGCGAAATATTGCATAGTAATAATGTATATAGTATATAGTACACAGTATATAGTAATAATGTTCTAAACAAATAATGTTGCAAAGTATATTTTTTAGACTGAGTAATAACGATAATTCAGTCGATACTGTTGCAAAGTATATGGAGAGGTCATCAGAATCGGAGTACTAGGATTCGGTGAGGCAGAAGAGATCGATGGATTGATTGGTGAATAGATTGAGGATGAGGTCGGATTTATTGAAAATAGATCTAGTGTTGAGGAGGCCGAGGCGGAAACCGTGTGTTATGGAAATATAGGCTAGTGGAGAAGACACTTAGGGGAGATAGCGCGCCATCGAATTTTTGGGTTGGTGTGGTCAACTTGAAAATTTCCGTCGATGTTTCGGATGGAGAGAGATGTTTCGCCGTTTTCCTCGCGACGGCGTTTTTCGATGTGGGCAGATGACGGTTGAGCGATTTTGGAGGGAGTGCAATCGGGGAAAATGCGAGTGGCTGAAGAGGACATGGGTTTGAATATTTGGGAGAGGACAGAAGACGCGTGAGAGCGATGCTTCAAAACAATTTTTAGGAGAGGAGGCTGTTAAGAGAGGGACTGTGAGGTGTAGACAGTAAAACGTCGGGGATAGCGGTTATGTTAAGTGTCCCGCAAAGGATATGAATCGGCGGCAGTGGAGATTAGTTTTTGTCGTAGTTGGATAGAATGTTGATGAACCGAATGGAATCGGTGGGATAGGGGCGGTCGAGGCGAATGTTTAAGTCGCCAAGAACAAGTGAAGGGATGGAGGACAAAGAACAATGGAATAGAAAGTGATCGAGTTCGGTAAAAAATAAGAAGGTAGGAGGTGATGAACCAAGACGGTATACAATGGCGAGATCGAGATTAATCGGGCTAGAAAACGACAAGTGAGCAGTTCAAAAGAGCAAGGACTGAAAGGGGAATTGATTTTGCGAAGATACACTGGGTGATGGGCAAATGCGACAATGCCATCATGATTAGATAATTTAGAAGGGGATTAGCTTAGGGAGCTGGCGGATTCGACTAATGAGCAACATGCACTACTCATATTCTCAGCGGTGCTCTCGACATCATTGCTGTCCCTATCTGCTTCAATGACTATACTTCCTTGTCAATTACTGATCCCGGTTTGTCCGATCATTTCCTTGTCACTCTTACTCTTACTCGTCCCCATCCTCCGTCTCCGCCTCCACCAATATCCACACCAAGTCGACCCTGGAAACTTCTCGATATCCCTATTCTCTGCACAGCCTTACTCAATTCTTCACTCTTTTCACTTCCTCTTAACTATCTCTCTCCCGATGATCTCTGCATTCTGTTTGATTCTGAACTTATGTCTATTATCAAAAAACTTCTGCCTAGTCGACTCCGACGCTCTCAGCGCTTGCGCCATGCTCCCTGGTTCGATTCTGACTGTAGTCTTTCTAAGCGCCGACTCCGTCACTCGTTTCGTGTGTATAATCGTTTTCTTAAACGTTCTCCCAACTCACTCCCTCCAAATCTCCGTGATTCCTACTTTTCTCTACGCCGTTCACATCTTATTCTTATAAGTACTAAACGTACTATCTTTTGGCGAAATCAACTCGAGTCATCTTCCAACTCTAAATCTCATTGGAAAATCTTAAACTCAATTCTTTCACGATCATCTACTTCTTGTAATATAAATCCTGATGAATTTTCTTCTTATCTACAAACTAAGCTATCTAATTTACTTTCCCTACTACCCGTAGCCCCCTTGTACCCACTCTTCTCTTTAGATACTTCCCTCCCAGAACTATTCCACCTTCTTCCCGTTTCGTCTGATGAAGTTTCTTCGGTTCTGCTGTCATTACCTAATAAAACCTCTCCTTCTGACCCAATTCCAACTCACTTGCTTAAAAATATCTGCTCCTCTATCTCACCCTTCCTAACCACATTGTTCAACTCGTCCATCCGTAGCCGTACATTTCCTTCCATCTGGAAATGCGCCACTGTTCGTCCTCTCATCAAAAAGCAATCTCTCGACTCCTCACTACCATCTTCGTACCGTCCAATCTCACTTCTCCCAACCCTCTCGAAACTCCTTGAGCGTCTCGTTCTCAAGCAAGTTAATACATATCTCTTTTCCTCTAACTTGTTTCCTCTCTTCCAAGCCGCTTTTCGCTCTAATCACTCTACTGAAATTGCCTGTCTTAAAGTTTATAATGACTTACTCATCTCGCGCGATCATAAATTATGTAGTGTCATAGTTTCTCTTGATCTATCGTCTGCTTTTGACATCGTCGATCACTCGATTCTTCTACATCGCCTTCGTCATGATTATGGCTTCTCTTTACCCACTGTATCATGGTTTTCTTCATATCTGTCAAACCGTACATTTCGCGTCTATTCTAACTCTTCTCTCTCCCATCCTTCATCCATCCCGACCGGTGTTCCACAAGGCTCCGTATTAGGCCCTATGCTTTTCTCTCTTCTTCTCGGTGACTTGTCTTCGATTTCTCATAAATTTAACTTCCATGTTATGCAATATGCTGATGACATTCTCATCTATGCTCACGCACCTGCTTATCGTATTCATGATCTTAGTGTTTCTGTTTCCAGCTGTCTTGTCTCAATTTCCAACCATCTTTCTTCCCTTCGCCTTTCTCTGAATCCTGATAAATCTAAAATTATGTGGATCCTACCTCGAAGCTTCGGCGTAGAACCTCCTTCCGTATCACTAAATTCTACAATTCTTCCTATCGTTGATAATCTCGTTTTCCTAGGCTTTCATTTCGACAACCGACTTTCACTTAAACCTTTCGTTAGTGATAAAGTACGCTCATCTACCTTGATACTCCGCAATCTCCGTCAAGTTCGTAGATTGATCGATTTCCCTTCTTGTATGACTCTCATATCTTCTCTTCTTTTCTCAAGACTTGATTACTGTCTTAGTCTATTTTCCAAATCACCTAAGTCCACTCTTCTTCCTTTACAACGCATCATCAACGCTGCCGTTCGAGTTCTCCTCCGTCTTCGTCGTTTTGATCATACATCCCACTATCTTGTTTCTCTTGATTGGCCTACCATTTATTGTCGTGTTCAAATTCGTCTTCTTATCATTGCTTTTCGCCTTATAACTTCTCATACCCCTTCATTTCTCAACCTTCCTTTTCTCGACAATTCTCGTACTGTGTATTGTGCTCTGCGTTCCCGTAATTCCCTTCTTTTACATGTCCCAATCTACTCTACCTCTTTTGGCTTCCGCTCCTTCGTTGTGGCTGCTCCTCTCTTGTGGAATCAACTGCCTATTCATATCCGCCAATCAACATATATGCCGTACTTCAAACGCCAAATCCAATTCTTTTTCAACAATTAACTAATTACCTGTGATCTTTGATGTTCTTTTTTTTGTTTGTTAGTGGTCATGTAAGCGTGCATTTTGCACGCATTTGCCACGTTAAATAAATTATTGTATTATTTATTATTATGCAGAGAGCAGACGGCGAATGGAGAGGTAGTCTGAATCAGAGTGCCAGGATTCGATTAGGCAGAAGAGATTGATTGATTGCTTGGTGAATATGTTGAGGATGAGATCAAATTTATGGAGAACAGATCTAGTGTTCAGGAGGCCGAAGCGGAAACCGTGTGTGGTGAAGATATGTGCTAGCGGATAAGACACATAAGGTAAATGGAGCCCCATCGAATTTTGTGGCGGATGTAGAAAGTTGTCATCTTAATTATATAGCTTGGCTGGACCCGCTTGTTGTAAAATTGGAAAATGCATGGGCATTTTTTTGCGACACTACTTTATCTTATCGAAAGATTTGCACCTTTAGGGAATTCGCACTCGAGTAAGCACAATAACCCATTGTTTAATAGTAAAGTGTGTAATTTTTTTTGAAAGACTGTATGGTGTTGTACCGACGATATCGTGTTTCCCAAGGAGAATATAAGTCATGTCGTAAAGCTAGGAATAAGTTTACGTCCCTTAAAATTAAAAGATACTCGACTTTAAAGAATCACTTTCCAAGAACATAAGGTATAAACCGAATTTATTTTTCAAATACTGTTCTTCGAAATATCGAAAGAAATGGAATTGCTTCCCTTTACGTGTAATACATGAAATATTAGTGAACGATAAGGTAGTCGCTGATACATTTGCTGAGACTTTCTTCGTAATAAGAAAATACTATTAAATCTAATAATATAATTATTATTGCAAGATAACATATCGAGCAGAGCTCAAAGTTGCGTCTATAAGCATTTGGAGCAGGACAACGGGTTTGCTTTTGAATACCTCGAAGTGCAGTCACATGCACTTAGGAGTTAAGAAATTTTCTTTTGTGTATAGTTTAGGTGGTAAGTCAATTGAGCAGGTACAGTGCACTAGAGAGTTAGGAGTACTTGTGTACGAATCCTTAAAGAGTCGTCCAAACACAGACAGGATTATTCAGTCGACCAGAAATTTGAGCTATGTGCTTCGTAGGTGCTTTCGTTACCCATCTGTGTTTTGTCTTAAAGTGATGTACAACTCAATAATTAGGCCCATTCTTTTATACTGTACACCAGCAACATTTCCGTGCACGCGAGGCGAGCTGAATGATTTAGAAAATGTTCTTCGCAGGTTGAAGAGGTGCTGTCGTCTTCCGAGTAGTTATTCTTATAGGGATCGCTTGCGAGAGATAGGCATACCGTCGGTTCGGTATGCGATAGTGTGTAGCGACATATTATGCTTCAGAGATATGTTACTCGAACGTGATGGGTGGTCGGCAAACTGTATCCAGCGGAACAAACGTGATACGAATCGGGGCCACTCTTTGACTGTGAAAACGCTGCAGCATGGGAAGCTGTCTAGAATCAGTCGCCTATCGCACCGGGCGGTGAGGATGTGGAACTTACTTCCGGAGGATATGGTCGCTATTCAGAGTAGACAGCAGTTCATGGGGAGGACGGAGCAATGGCTGTGCGAGACAAACAAACAGTCTATACCGGATCGTTATCCTTGGGAGGAATGTTGAATTTTTTTTCTTTTCAATTTTTTTCTTTTTTTTCATGTGATCAGACAAAACAGCCCTACGGCTACAGTATTGTAATTGAATAAATAAATAAATAAATATTATTACAAGACAACATAGCGAGCAGAGCTCAAAGTTGCGTCACCAAAAAGATAAACAAACTAATTACACAAAATTTTCTTCCGAAATTCCTTCATTGTACGGGAGTGAATCGTTGTCTCGTTCAACTGATTCCATAGATTCACGACCCTTCGATTAAACTGGACAGTTTTTGAGCGTACAATTCTTTGTCGATTTAGGACTAACGAATGGCCACGCACTCATTGACCGGATCTAACATCCATTAGCCCGTGTAGTACGTGTCGTGGGTTGCGAAGCATCGTCCATGTTAGATACATGTCGCGTACATCACGGAGAGTGCTAACACTATTCATTCCCAGTGTATTGAGTCTTTGTTCGTACGGGAAATTTCTTATTGGGTAAACAAGCTTTGTTGCCCGACGGATCACACCTTCCAATTTTGCTGACTACTGTATAGTCCTCGGATAGACGCATTGAGACGCATATAGCAGATGGTTCAAAATAAATGCGTTAGCAAGAATCCAAAATGATCATGGATTAAGAAAATCAAATGTACGACTAATGAAACCTACCATCCGACAAGCCTTAGCACATACATAGTCAGTATTACGTTTAGTGGACAAGTCAAAGGAAATCAGGACGCCGAGATCCTTCACATGCTCTGCATTTTCGATTTCATTTTCACAAAGATAGTATTTCGTCGGCCAAGTACTCTGTCGACCTCGAACACGTATAAAAGAACATTTTGCAGAATTGACAGATAAACCAATAATTCGAGCCCAATTTACAACTTTATCTATATCTGAATGTAGACACTCTGTATCTAAATACTACTTTGTGCCTCTCCAGATTTTCAGGTCATCTGCATATAATAGAGACTCAGAACTCAGGAAGCCTGGTAAATCATTTATGTATATGGAGAATAATAGTGGACTAAGTACTGTGCCCGGTGGTACATCTAAGTGTGTATTATACTAGCCCGAATAAATGTTATTAACGTGAACCCGATAAGAACGGCCAAAGATAAAGTTTGCCACCCAGAGAATTAGAATGGGATCAATCGTCAAGGTATGCATTTTGGAAATCAGATAGACATGACGTACGTAATCAAAGCTTTGGAAAAATCATAGAAGATTATATCAACACAAGCTCCTTAATCAACTAAATTGACCCATAAGTTCAGTACAACTAGCAGATTTGTGACAGTAAAATGATCACTTCTAAAACCATGTTGGTTAATACACAGTAAATTTCTGGTTTCAAAACATCACTCATATGCTTATACTGTAGTCTTTCCGAGATTCGACAACAAATGCGAGTCAAGCTTACGGGTCTATAATTATCTACACAAGTCCGATTGCTTTTTTTGAACAGTGGTATTACAATTGAGCACTTCCACATCGCGGGTATATGACCGGAAAAGGTGGCGCAATAAACTACCAATATAAAGGGATGCAAACTTAATCTGCTAGCATTTTTAAGTATACAGGTGCCAATAAATCAGGAAAAACAAACCCTGATGATTTTAGGTTCTTAAGCTCTCTCCGCACATCCCCAATAGAAAACATGTTGACGACATCAGTGAGTGATTTATATGGGATGATAAAAGATGGCTTGTTTGAGGGAATTTGATGAGATCAAAAAATTTTGATCAAACCAATTAGCGATGTCGTCATCGTCATCGAGGGTATGCCCACTGTCCGATGCAAGTCGATCATGTCCCGCTCTATGTTTTGAGTTCGCGTATTTGAACAAGCGGCAAGGGTTGTGAAAAGCATCTTTGTTATCCTTTCTTTGAAACTACGCCGTTTATTATGTTTTATATTCATAAATAGATTCCTTACTTTAATGAAAGAAACACCGTTAATTTTACCATCCTTAAAACTCTTAAAAGATAGATGTTTTTCTTTCAAGGCTTGACGGAGTTGCCTATTAAATCAAGTTTTACAATGTAAACGAGCTTTCGTAACTTTCTTAGGCGAGAAACTTAAGAGCAAATTTAAAAGTATCGCCTCAAATTGTTGCCATGGCGTTTCAACACCAACCACAAAAAGATTCAGCCAACATATACCGGAAAGGCACAGACCAATTGATAATTCGTCTTGAAACATTGAACAGTATTTAGAAATGATCTGTGGGTTGAAAGGCCTTGCGAGAAGTATGAGTCAAATAGAAGGACACAGTGGTGTGATGATTCTAGAGGTTCAAGGTGAGTGACGTGATCTACAAAACATACGTTTGAGGTCAGACAAATATCTAACAAAGATCGCTGATTTCCACAGAAACGAGTGAAGTCTCTCACATGTTGAGTGATACTTAAAACGTTGATAGAGTCGAGTAACTCCAATGAACCACTATCACATCCTACTCTGGGTGTGTATATTTCCCAATCTACATGAGGCATATTAAGATCTCCCAAAACTAACAAATCGTGCGAAGTAGCGTACTTATGAAAATCGTTGACAATGCAACCGATCTTAGCGCATGGGCTACGATAAATGAGACCAATGACATTCGGTTGGCGATTTGAAAGTGATACCCTCACACAAAGATTCAACTCCATCATCAAATTTTACGTCGAGAAGTGTAATTACTTCGCTAAAATGTACATGCAGTATTACTCCATCTCCCTTTCTATTGGACCTGTCAGCCCGATAACAAAAGTAATTAGATAACTCGATCTCACCATCGGTAACATCAGATTTTAATCACGACTCTGTTATTGCAACAAACAAAGAATCTGCACTTGGACACGGACTCTTAATTCGTAAATTTTAGAAAGAATACTACGCGCATTCGAGTAAAGAAGCAAACAATGAAAATCTGTGGAATTATATGGTGTGTTTAGTAGGCAATTCTATACCCTTAAATGCATACCGTATGGGAGATTTGTACTCGATAATATTATCCAAACAAGTATTACTATGATACATTGATGTCATTAGTGAAGAAGAAACTGCGCAGGGTGATTCAGACCGATCCCGTTGTTAGCGGGGCCCAGCGAATCCAAGTTATCTGTCGCCCAACCTGAAAATTTTGTATTGTCAAATTTGTCTCTGTTATTTATGAGTATATTCAAAAGTTCATTCGCTTTACGCAGGCGTTTGTGCTCTTCAACATCAAGATCTTTTAGTATTCTGCCTTGGCTACCGAAAAACGAAACGAACTATGGAGAATAATTTTAACTGATCCTTCATCTTTCACAATGGCTTTTAATAGTTTAGGACGACGTCCTCACTTTTTCTACCCACGCGAAACTGTGAGACTACTTTAATCTTAGAAATAATTTCATTAGATAAATCTTTAAGAACTGTTGAAAGAACAGAGCGTACCTTCACAAGATCATCATTCAGACGATGTTGAATGTTCACAGAACAAAACTTAGGTATGTAAGCAAAGATAACTGCCCTAGTGCGATTATGACGTTTCGCAAATTTTGAAAAGGTTTGGGTGTGCTGCATCGGGCAACTCTCCTGAATCGGATTGGATGTAATTAAATCTTTATTGATAGCTGTTAACCCACATCCACAAACAGGGTTTATCCCGTCACTGTCCTTCCTCAGACGAATAGGTAAAATATTTGTTGACTCTAATGATTTAGAAACTTTGTCATCAAAGTTTTTTTCGAGGATGTTGTGGTAATTAGATCCTCACTGAGATCGTCACATAAGCAATGCTGGGGATATGCAGAGTTGTTCAGATGTATCTAGGTCGATCTGATTAATATCAGATGGACATTTTGTAGATGAATCCTCCTTATTAGGAAATCGTATGAAGGCATGTTTTCCAATAATATCATGGTTGAGAAACTCGACAGATTCTGAGGAACTTACACTTTATTTATTATTTTTTTTATTTTTTTTGTGGCACAATGGTCAGTGAACATAGTCGTTTGCTTGGCAATAGAACATCTGCCTAAAAATCTTGATAGCTGTTCAGCATGCAACTCAGTTACAAATGTCATTGAACAGTCAGTAGTGCTTGCTACCGATACTGCAGAAGTGGCTGATTCTTTTGAGATGTCTTTTGATGTATTGAAAGTCAATGTTGGCCGTGGAGGCGGCTTACTCACTGATGATAATAATAGTATGGTTGTTTCGCTAACTTTTAGAACATACTCATCGTTTTGGTCACTATTCATCAATAGCTTTCCAACATGCGCAGCACAGCAGAAGCCACAGAGGAAAGTCCGTTTATGGATGCTATCATCATCTGTGATTGGAATTGAGACATGAGTCCAAACGTTGCGATCTTTTTTATAAAAATAGAACCACCGCAGTTCGCGTAAATGGTATTTTATCGAATTAAATTCATATATCTAGTGGGGTACCACAAGGATATATTTTTGGACCTATCTTATTCAATTTATATGTCAACGAGCTTTCGTCCTTAATGCGATCAAAAGCTTTAATGCATGCTGACGATCTAAATATATATCATAGTATAGTTAGTAATAGCGACAGATAAATTTTACAGTCTAATTTTAATATATTAGCTGCTTAGTCAGTTGAACATTGTTTGGTTATTAATATAGCGAAATGTGCTCACATGCATATAGGCAACAAATTTCCGTCAACTACATATTTGATTGACTCACAAATCATTCTCCTCGTAAGTTAATATCGCGATTTGGGAGTGGTGGTGTCTGATAATATTGGTACTAAAAAAATCCTGAGGCTATATGTGCTAAAGCTACCCGAATTTCTGGGATGATCCATAGGAGTTTTTGTAAACTAAAGATTGACAAATTTCATGTATTGTCCAATAACTTTTGTTCATCTGTCTTAAACTATTTCTCCACAGTATCTTATACCGCTAAAGGGGAAGAGCTACGATTTGGACATGTATTAAGACGTTCGTCTAAACGGGGTTTGTCCCTCTATAATCTAACATATGAAAAGCGATTAAGTCGTCTTAATGTGCGGTCATTATCCTCACTCAGGACAATAAACAACCTAATGAGAATTTTGTGTGCAATGCATAATGATAGTGATTCAGAATTAGCGAATACTCAAGATTACGTCGACATATATTCATGCTAAGACGTCGAAAATGGAGAAAAAACGTAACATAAATTTTTCTATACGAGTTGCATCTGCTCGGAATAGCCTATCGCTTGAGGTAGTGAATCATGTTAATAGACTACGTTCATCGCATCTCTAAAGTCTTTAAAGCTTATATGATATCATTTTATTTTTAATTATTCTACTTTCTTTTTTGCAATTTGTAATTTATAACAATTTATAAATTCTTCTTTCTTCAAGTTTATCCCTATCGGGGTCGCACGCCATAATGGGTCTTTTCCATTGTATTCTATCCCCTAATGTTTCTTTGACTTCTTGTGACCAAGCGGGATCGCTTCGCTTCGCTCCAGAAGAAAGCCCTATCCAAGTTTGATTTTTGGTTTTGACTCGTCACATTAAGAGTTTGGAGCGGTATTTTTACAGATTTTCTTCATGACACCATCCTTCCTCATTTATCAGCCGGTTTTGAGATCGGCCTTGGTAGAGTTTCCGATATCCTGTTTCAACTAAGTAAAATATGGCGTTCTTACTTGTGTCATATTTTCAATTCGTCTAGTTGTTTTGGAGATATCGTAATTACTTTGAATTCGTGATAGTACGGCCACTTTCGAAAATATCTATTCTATATCATCCACTACTTTAGTTATACAAATTGTAAACTTTGAACACATAATCTCTCAGCAAATACATGAAAATTTAAAGGTAAATAGTTTATGTTTCACAATCGGTCTACCGTAAATATTAGTCATACCTCAAGACATACTCAAACGTTTGACCATTTGAATTTCTGCATTGGTAATCAAAAGCGCAAAAACGAAATAATTAAACTCTTAATAACGAGTTAAGCAGTTATCATATCAAATTTAATATCTAAATAAAGTATAAAATAGTGAAGTATTATGCTTGTTTTGCTAATTTAATATTTTACAGAAAGACCGTGTAGAATGAGAAAACACGACTCAGTTCTTTCATTTTGTAATCTAGTCGCTGTAATTTTAATTCTAATTATTAATCTTTCAATTTTTTACTGCAACTACCTTATACAGTCAAGCGTTTTAATATCATCCACACTATTTCACTGTCCGAACTCTTCTGTACCCCCAGTAATAAAAATCATACTCTCTCTACATTGTTGTTACTATGCCTTCTAAAATAGTTAAATGTTAGATCATCCAACGGATGTATATTAAGGATCAATCCTTAGGATTATTAGCTCATCCTAATTTATTGATACTTTTTCAATTTATTCCGTTATCTCACTTATTTTTAACCATATCTAAACTTCTTTAACATATTTGTCAATTATGTGTTGTGTCGATTAATGAGTCAATTATCTTCCTATTTTTATTGATCTAGATATTTTCACTCTGCATTTTGCCTTTATATTTCTGCTGAAAGTATCAACACATAATGTGAAATTGATTTTTCTTCAGATTTGAAGAAAAATAAACCACTCTATTTAACTCTTGTCAAACCTAATCTACTTATTTCAATCTTCACTAATACATAAAGTTCCCCTATAATATTTGTTTAATCCTTTCTTTTCGATACTCTTGGTAATCTATATCATTTTACCATAACATTCAATAACATGTAGTACTCAGGTTTTCTTTTCATGCTTAACCAAAGCACTGATATATTTAATCCACAGACATCAAAGCCTTAAATTATTCGGATTGCACTTCAAATTTAATTAATTGTTCATAATTTTAGTTTTTGGCTTGAAAGCGAACTAATTTCAACTTTAAACTCATCAACAGTCGTAAAATTAAAAAAAACTTTAATAATAAATCTAATAAAAAAGTGAGTGAATTTTTAATAAATTTAGAGGGACAGAGAAAGTGATTTCTCATTCACTTCGTTATTATAAATTTATAAAAAATCATAAGAACCCTTATAAGTGAGAGTTTGTGGTATTTTTTCGCTGCTTATCGTTGTCGAACATTGAGCGAAAAATGGGCAGAAATGCCTAACCTATTTGATATCTGTATATAAATGGAAAGTGCCAACATTGTATCTTATATCGTCTGAATAAACTCGCACGACCTAAAGTGTTTTCTATAGTAAAAGATTCAGCTCATATCTAAAATGAGCAATTTTGGAAATTCAAATACTGTCAGACGATTTGACCAATTATGGTCATATGTCTGATAATGGGACTGTCAAAAAGAAGGAACAAGCGTCAACGATAAGTCAACATACACTATCCGCAGTGTCACGTGACAGTCTCGAATTGCAAATTAGTAATAATAGGAAACACACCGCTGATCGATGTAGATCTGTTATTCTGGCCAATGTAAGAGAATCTTTATTTGAGAACGCACAAGTACGTCTTAACGAGGACGTCCAGAGTGTGAGATTTATATTGACGCAGGTACTTGGTTCTTGCAATGTGGATATTGTCAAACGTGTTAAACTCGTTGCATTATTTCGACTGGGTAAGCGTGATACACTTAGTAATAGGTTGCGTTTACTCAAGGCCGTATTTAGAGAGCAGTCACATGCTGAGTTAATTCTTCGGAATTCATATCGTTAAAAAGGATCCCATGTTAGTCTCTTAATAGATCTTGACGCTCTTCAAAGGGAGAAATTGTCTCAAGCTAAGAAAAAACTTGCATCTCGTGTTGCACTTGGTGAGAGCAATCTATGTGTGCAAAATTTTTAAGTAGTGAGGCGACGCATTCGAATCAGTTGGTCCCCACTAGATGTATCGCCTCTCATGAATGTGGAGGGTTTTGGCAAGGTCTTATAGCATATAAATGCCTAGCTGATTTGGGATCTGAAGTGTGTCAGATTGCTAGAGATGATATTACTACTCACACTGGTGTGAATAAAAGTCATAGTATATTTTATTGTAATGTTCGGAGCTTGTTACAGAAAGTCGATGAGCTAAAGTTTAGGATCGAGTCTGTTAATCCAATTATAGTTAGTATTACAGAATCTTGGCTTAATTGTGATGTATCCGATGCTGAGGTATCCATCCCAGGTAATTATTTGTTCCGTAGTGATCGAATAGGGGGTAGGGGTGGTGGCGTAGCTCTCTTTATGAGAGACGAAGTTAAGGTGCGTGTTTTGAATAAGTCGCCTATTGATAGAGTTGAGAGTTTGTGGTGTCAAGTGAAGTTTGATAACAGCTCACTCATCATACTGGGTCTTGTGTATCGTGCTCCTAATGCAATATCTAAGAAACTCATTGAAGAGATAGAGTTGTATACGCGAGGAGATTATGATACTGTGATAATTGGGGATCTGAATATGCCAGATGTTGAATGGACTTCGAATACGGTTCTTCCTACTTGTGATAGTGAATCTTGTGACCTTATGGAGTGTTTTACTTATTGTGGTCTTGCTCAATTTGTTGATGTACATACTCGCTTTTCAAGTTGTAGTTTTTCCATTCTTGATCTTTGCCTATCGACAAACAGTCAATTAATCAGTAGTATCCAATATAATTCTCCTATTGGCTTGTCTGATCACTGTGTAGTTAAAGTTTTGCTAAATATACAAATGAGGGTGTTTCATCATGCTTGGTACAAATGTCAGATTAATGTCTTTCAGGCGAACTATGGTGTTATTACATCAAAGCTGCATAGAGTAAGTTGGCCTGATCCGGCTGTTGTCGGAGTTGACGAGGCCTGGGATCATTTTCGCGTGACGCTTTATTCTCTAATGTTAAAATTCTCACTTTTGAAGTCTAAGACTAGTTGGAAAAGCGCTCGTTGGTTTGATACTGAGCTGGCTACTGCGATGAAGGCTCGTGACTTTAATTTCAAATGCTTTAAGGGTGGGTTTTGTGAATATGGTGTTTATAACCAGGCGAGAAATTTCTTCAATTCTTTAAAACGACATAAGCACTATTTATTTGAAAATGGTCTAGCTCATAGTTGTAGACATGATCCCAAAGATCTCTTTCTATATGTGAATAGTAGTAGGAACGCTAATAAAACAATTGGGCAATATTTTGATAGCGTTATTGAAGACGACCTTGCTGAGATGTTCTCAAGGCATTTTTACTTAGACGGATAGACTACAAACGAGCATTCTGAACCTATCCAGAACAGTGAGACGATAAGAGGTGCTAGTGTTTCATATCCTAGTTTAGACATAGCTAATTTGATAACTCCTGAGAAAGTTTTAGCTGAACTGCATCGTCTTAAAGAGACAAACTCCAAAGGTGCTGATTTGTTACCTTTGATATATCTTCGTCGAATAGCAGACTCAATATATACACCACTTTGTAACATATTTCGACAATCTATTATTGATACGACTCTTCCAAAATAGTGAAAACAATCGATCATTCACCCCATCTTCAAAAATGGTAATAGATCTTCAGTAGACAATTACAGACCAGTAAGTATTACTTGCTTATGTTGTAGAATGTTAGAGCGAATTATACATGGTTACATGGTCAAGTTTTATAGTGAGAATAATGTAATAGCTTCTGAGCAACATGGTTTCCGTAAGGGTTATTCGACACTTATTATATACTCGTATTAATATACTGGTTATTCGACACTTACTAATATACTCGCAGCCCATCTTGATTGGTCAGCTAATAAAGCCGTATCCATTGCTACTGACATCATATTCTTCGATTTCTCTAAGGCATTTGACAGAGTAGACCATAGATTCCTCCTAAATAAACTAGAGAAAACTGGCATTCAATTTTTGCTTGTTAGATGGATTGCATCGTTTTTAAGCAATCGTAGTTATTGTGTGCATGTAGATAATTTTTACTCTTCTTCGCGGCCATGTAATATAGGGGTGCCTCAAGGTTCAGTATTGGGTCCATTGTTATTTAGTGTCTACATCAACGATATCCCGGAATTTATTGATTCTCGGATGCTTTTATATGCAGACGATTTGAAAATCTGGCGGGCAATTCGTTTACCCAATGATATAGTTAAACTGCAACGGGATATCGATGAAGTCGAAAATTGGGCTCTGCACAATAGGTTGATTGTAAATATATCAAAATGCAAACATTTACCTGTTTGTGGTGGAAATGCTCAATCTTTAGCTAATTATAGCTTTCAAATCAGTGATATAGATCGAGTGAACAAATATAAGGACTTGGGAGTGTGGATAAACAGTCATTTGAGTACCGTCACACATACTGAACATGCTTGTTCAAATGCGTTGGGGATAATCGGTCAACTTCGACGCACTTTCATTGCACTCAATTA
The DNA here is from genome assembly GCA_012934845.2 of Pomphorhynchus laevis. NCBI lineage: Eukaryota > Metazoa > Acanthocephala > Palaeacanthocephala > Echinorhynchida > Pomphorhynchidae > Pomphorhynchus > Pomphorhynchus laevis. The sequence continues at coordinate 26,621 of WNNJ02002197.1, read as the reverse complement.
ATTTGCCCTACGTCCGCTAATCTTTGCTCATGTGTTGAGCCGTCTTCTATATGCTGCGCCGTGTGTATCCCCAAAATTCAAAAGAACATATTAGTTCAGAGAGGGTACTTCATAGAGCTACCAAGCTAGCACCGCAACTGAAATTTTTGTCGTACCCTGATCGATTAAAATCACTTAGACTTGAGACTGTCACGTGGACCCGCCGGTACATCGATATGAGTATGGTCTGGCAAATTCTTAATGATTTGGATCATCCACTTCTAGATTGTCTTCATTTGCGCTCATCCAATATCCTCCGAGGCCATGGTTTAACCCTGCGACATGAAAGGATAATAAAATCACGAGCTGTCCAATTTGATCGGCGAGTTGTATCTCTGTGGAATATGCTTGGAGAGTCAACAGTGTGCAGTAGCAATATCAACGAATTCAAAAAGAAATTACGGATGGAGGATGCCATGGGAAAGCTGCTTTTCCGTATTTGTGATATTTTTATTATATTTTCTTTTTTCTGCCGTGAACAAACCAATTAAGCCATGCTTTTATGTGCTATTGAAACATTAATAATAATCATCGTACTTCGTAAAAACAAAGAATTGTCAGCAGATATTCTCTAAGATGTTGGAACATTGGTATTCCACGAAACAATATTTAAATTATTTAAATTTTTATAATAAACGGATGTTAGTAAAATATCATTTGATGTTCTACTAACTCGATATCTAAAAATGGTAATCTATATAATCTAATTCTAATTCTATTGTCCACTGAATATTTTCATCAAAACAATTTATTGCTCTTAATATGTCCTGTTTATCAATTGTGTTATCGAAAATAGCAAACGTATCATCGATATATATAGTGATGTCAACCGATCACTATCTTGTAGTTAGTAAACTTCGATGACAGGTTCGGATGCTAGACAAGCCTGGTAAACCCAAACGTTGTGTGAGGGCGTGCTGGGAGCGCCTAGCATTGTTTCTGTTAAAGAACGTCTTTCTGACAAAATCCGGGTGACCTCTCTCGGTTGTCAGAAGAAGTGAAGAGAATTGACCAGGAATGTGAGATGTTCAGATCCTCGCTTGCCAAAGCAACTGTGAAAAGTTGTTGCTTGAAGGCCTTAGATGCTTGTCGCGGAGGAAATACTCGAACTGCTTGGTGCACACCAACAATTAGAGAGTTTGTCCAACAAAAAAAGCTGGCTTATAAGCTTCAGCTCCAGCAGTTACCGAAGCGACGAAGGTGGCTTGGGAGAAGTTTAGAGAGTACTTAGAACTTGATTATAGGTTAGCTTCGAAGATGTTCTGGAGGACGATCAGAAACCTGTGTGTTGGAAAGCATGAAACTCATCAAACTGTCTATGACAAGAGAGGATCTATGCTGACTGGCATTGATGAAATTCTTGGTTGTTTTGAACGGGCATTTTAGTAGTCTTATATATCCTATGGATATACCTCCTTTTGTGGAAGTAGACAATTTTGAACCAACGGAAGAGCTTATCTCTTTGGAAGAGGTCATTGCTGTTGTTAAAAAACTTCGTAATGACAAGTCTTCTGGGGGTAGAAGAGATATATCTCTTCTACCCCCTGAAGAATAAGAAATTATTCTTATTCTACGACTAATAAGAAATCTACCCTTCTATGACAAGAGATATATCCTTCGAGGCCATAGTTTAACACTACGACGTGAAAGAATAAGAAAATCACGAGCTGTCCAATTTGGTCGGCGAGTTGTATCTCTGTGGAATAGGCTTGAAGAGTCAACAGTGTCCAGTAGCAATATCAACGAATTCAAAAAGAAATTACGGATGGAGGATGCCATGGGGAAAGCTGCTTTTCCATATTTGTGATACTTTTATTATATTTTCTTTTTTTCTGCAGTGAACCAACCAATTAAGCCATACTTTTATGTGCTGTTGAAACATTAATAATAAAAGAAATATATCAAATTTACAAAATTTTATATTTTTGCTATCAAAACACTGAGATCCCATTAAATTTACATTATTTCTAAATAAAGTAACAAAGTCAAAAATAGGTATTTGATTAATAACTCTTTTTTTATTTAAAAAAACTTAATGTTTCTTAAAGTATCATTGTTTTAATCAATTGAAAATATTCATTATCTGCCTTTTAAAAGACAACATTTAAAGAAAAAAAATTATCTGAAAGTATCGATATTTTAATCAATTGGAGCTGTTCATTATCTGCCTTCTGAATTGCAATATTTGAAAAGCATAACGTCCCTTTAATTATCATTATTTAAATCAATTGGATATCTTTATTATCTGCCTTCTGAATTGCAATATTTGATAAAAAGGACACTTAACTCCCTAAAGTTTGATACTCTTAATTAATTGGAACTGCTCATTGTCTGCCTTTTAAAACACAATATTTGAAAATACACCTAACGTATCTTAAAGTATCAATATTTCAATCAATTAAAGTTCTTCATGAACTCTTGAAAAATATGTAACGTACCCTAAATTATCAATTTTGTTTAGTCAATTGGATATATTCATTATCTGCCTTTTTAAATACAATATTTGAAGAAACACACAACGTACCCTATAGTGACATCTTACAATTAATTAAAGCTGTTTATTATTTACCTTCTTAAATCCTGCAATACTTGAAAAACATCTAACGTATCCTAAAGTATTAATATTTCATTCAATTAGATATGTTCATGGTCTGTCTTTTGAAGTACAATATTGATAAAACACATAAACTACCTAAAGTATAATCATTCAATCAATTAAAGCTGTTTATCGTCTGTCTTCTTAAATACAATATTTAAAAAAGCTTAACGTCCATTAAAGTGTTGCTCTCACAATTAATTGAAGCTGCCCATTGTCTGCCTTCTGAAACACAATATCTGAAAAACACCAAACGTCCCTTAAAGTATCAATCTAATTCAATTGGAGCTGTTCATTGTCTGCCTTATGAAAGAAAATATTTTAAAAACATCTTTAAAGTTTCAATCATTCAATCAAGATTGATAATTTTTCAATTTTCCTATCATTTTTTCAATCTTCCCTTTAAGAGATACACACTTTTGGACTTATACTAGGGTCCATACCTCTAATGATAATAACTTTAAATCTCAGTCCAGAGACATAGTAGTACTTACTAAACAGGCTCAATTCATCACTACATTTCTAATGATATAAGAATTTCTATATCCTTTAATTGATTTTTACATTTTATCTGCTACAATTACATTGTCATCCAATGAGGAAGCTTATGCTTCTATAAAAATTATATCTACTTTTAAATCAATTTATTATTGAAAATAATTAATAATATATTTAATAAATAATAATTAAATAATAAATTAATTATAATAAATATAATTCTACTTCTTAGGAAGAGAGGGGAAGCCTGCTTCGAGGATTTTGCAACGCCTCGCGGACAAGCTCGCTCCGATAAACTATCGGATTCCAGCTTGCGCGCTGCATATCGATGTGCATCCGCGGCCCGCGCCTAGTGAAGGCCGACGTTTGATAGGCACATATAAAGAAAAGTGGCAATATATTAAATATGTAATATTTTAAAGTACTGTCAACTGTTACAAAGGCAAAACCCGCTTCGAACGCCACGCAGCAGTGAATGAGTTGTTGCGAATGACGCTCGTCGCTGCTTGAATCCCCTCTAGCCTCGAGCCAACAGGCCTGCCCGTGAAGATGGTAAGCGGCCCGGCAGAGCGGCACTGTTCCCTTTGGAAATCCTTGTATAGGATTTGACTTGTCCCAACACGTTGACTGCCAGCCACGTCGCTTACGCCGTGTCCTCTGCAGGCGCAGTGGCGGCTAATGCGGAACAACCTAAGATAAATAAATACCGAAACCTCGACAAGCAGCGATTCTTATTTACGCCAATGGCTGTGGAATCGCTGGGCGCAGTAGGGCCAGGAGTAATAGCGTTCCTGCAGCAGCTGGATAATAAACTAAGGCGCACAACTGGAGAACTGTGCTCTTTAAAATGGTTCAAGCATCGAATGAGTGTGGCAGTACAGAGGGCCGACGTCGCCTGCTTCATTAAGTCGGCCATTGACCCTCTAATCTCAAATGGACACTTTTGATTTTTTCTGGTTTTTTAAGTTTAATATTTTAATTTTAGTTATTTGAATAAATAATATAGATAACAATTAACAATTAATAATTAATTTCAATGATTCTGCATTGATTTTCTTATTTTAGTTGTGAAAGCCAATAACTTATCTTATTTATTCTATTAATTGCCCATAGACTCATCATTTTGCGAAGTTGCTGTAACTATGTTGCTTGTAATTCAAGAAAATATGAACTTTAATTATAATTTCGATGCTTATCATTCTCTAACGATCATTAAACACAATTGTGAAATGTTAAATCCAAACTATAAGTACCGCTGAAGTGGTAATAAAAAGATTTAATCATGTTGTACGTAATTGCACAATCTATAAAAACCGACAGATGTTGCATAACCTCATGTATATAAAGAGAATGTTGTTTTGATGTACAAAAATGTTATCTTTACTTTAAATTTGTTTCGAAGTAATTAAAATGTGTCAACACGAAATTTGATTATAATGCAATGAAATTAGTACACTGGCCTATTGCTCCTGGCAATTTTCTATGCTTAACAAATATCATACATTGTCTAAACCTATAAATATCAGTAGATTGTCCAGTGTTGTGTATGAGTGTCAAATATCCATCATGCATTGTGTTGTCTTATAAGTCTAATCGTTAATTTGGATGTCATATATGAGGATAGTGTATCTACCATCCTCATACAACCATCTAGTTTTGCAGTAAGAAAATACTAATCATCTTCTAATTCATCGCATTGATTGTATCAATACAAGTAGATAAACTTTGCTTTTCCTGGGTTTTCTTCTCATTATGGTTTATCTAAAACGCTTTCATAAGATGTTTCCCAACATCCTCAGTACATGTCCCATCACTTAAACACCTTTTCAATGTGCAAGATCAGTGAATTCCAAGATTATCAGTGATTATTCATAACTAAAAGTGCCACTCAATCTTAAATGACTAATATATTACCTTTATTCATCTTATCTCTAAAATAGACCGGTCATTCCATAAAAAAGCTCATGATCTCGGAGTCTTATTTTCAAGATCTTACCAAACGTATTTATCCGGTGTATCTATTAAATAGCAGAGATGGAGTCTTGAGTTTCAGTAAATTTTGTGTCTTTTACTTTCCTCTAGTCAGGAGGCATTTAAGATAAGCAAAAATGTCTGTATATAAATTAATATAAAATTAAAATGTATATATCTTCGGATTACTTTAAGGGTAAATCTAAATTTTAAATAAATTACAATCTAAATTATATAAAATCTTAGGATCAAAATATTCCCTGAGAATCAAATCAACAAAATAACTGTATTAGTAAATTTTCTAATAAAAAATATTTGAATATTTTCTAAAATAAATATAAAGTATATTTTTTAATATAAACTTATAACCTGTGCATTTTATATTTAAAACTAAATCTAATATCTGACAAATGGGAATGCAATTATTGGATGGCATTTGGAGTCTTTCAATGTTAAATTGTGATCACATCTGTTTCTAAGTTACTTTTTATGTTTGTTGAACAATCTTTTCCAGATGAAAGTTAAATTGGAAAGCAATGACGGCGATGTATTTGAAGTTGACATGAACGTAGCATGTCAGTCAACGGTAGTGAAGACCATGCTGGAAGGTAATTAGTTTATTAATAATTAAAAAATATTACTTTGCGCAGTGAATTAAATCAATATTGTTTAACGAAGCTTATAAAAACGAGTGTCGTGTTTATGACAACGTCTTAATGACCTGATACACTTCCGAAATGTCATCAGACTGTTATTCAACTTGGGAATGAACTTCACATAAGCAGAATTGAATTCTATAGTTTAGTAACCGATTCTTAAGGTTGAAAACATAATGTAGTGTCAAGCAGTACACTCCTGCCAACTTTCATCTCTCATACTTCGTATATACATGATATTTTTAAACTGTAGATGTTCACGTACCATATAGCTCTAAGATATATAACTCAGAAATGCATGATATCAACAATTTATAATAATTTAATATAATAATTTATATTACATTATTATATATATTAATAATTTAATATTAATAATTTTCATTGATATTTAAAATTAATTATTTTTAATTATCACGAAAATATGTGAATTACATATGTTCATAAACATTAAAATATGTAGTTATACGAAGAAATATAACTTAAAAATACAGTCAGAAATGAATTAGTATTAGTATTATAACATTATCACATTTGCAATTACAGAACTGCGTTGTATTTCAGTTCAAATCCGCCGAATAATAATTGTGCTCTTTGTCGAAATAATGAACACCATGTAAAATAATAATTGTGCAATTATGAAATAATAAAAGTATATTACTATCTCTAATATAATAGTGTAATATGACCTAAATATATTGACTCAATATATATATATATATATATATATATATATATATATATATATATATATATATATATATATATATATATATATATATATTTGTGCTATAAAAATAGATGGCGAATGAATAAATTTTTTTTAATATTGTTATTATTAACTAGTATTTTGAACACACATTTTGGTTAGTCTTAATTAAATTTCTTAAATTTACTTTGTTTTCATTTGCTTCGACTAATTTACTTCGTTGCATGTAACATTCTTATCGCTACTTATTTTTAATAAGTCAGCACAGCTGAAATACTGCAAAGATAACCATACAAAAATGACCGTCTATGATTTTATAACCACGTTGAAATTCTTGGCTTCAATAATGTATAAAACTTAAATAATTAAATCTAGTGTTAATAAAATTATTATAGTATTGATATAATGTAGTTTTACTTTGCCTTCACAAAATCAAGGACCATATTATATCACTTGACTTAAATTATTAATCTTAGTGATATTTAAAATTTATAAAAATTTTAAATGATTGAAATTTGACAACTTTTAATGATTTATACTTGATTTTTCAATGATTTATTTGTGATGATGATTTGTGCTAAAAGCCTTACGAAATAGATATGTCATCATTATACGGAATTATTAATTTTTTGTCAACATTCAACACTTATTTGCCGATAATATTCGTGTTATTTCTAAGAATCAGCAAAACGGACATAGATATACTTTATGATATTAATTCGAGAACCACACAAATTTATTCAAATGAATAAATTGTTTTATTATTGATTTACATTATTTTGCTTTCTCAATTCAATCAAATTGTTTTAATTCTGAACTAAAAACGCTATGATATGAAAGATTTAACTAATTATTTAACGAATTATTTTATAATTCGTTATGAACGAATTAACGCTATCAGCGAAGTATCGTTATTAACATGATAAACGAAATAACGTTATATAATTGAAATATTTCAGTTATTTTGCTGGTTACGTTGAATATTATGAATTACCAAAATCTGGTTGTGAACGCTGTAAGGTTTTTGAAACCTTATTTCAAAAATAAGGTTATTAAAAATAAGTTGTTGATCTTGTGTCTACTTTGCAGTTTTTTAGTTCAATGTTAAATACCTGTATTTAAATATCCTTTACTTTTGTAAATATCTCTTTGCGTAAAGATTTAAACATCGGTCAGGATGAAGATGAGCCGGTTTCCTTGCCGAATGTTAATGGGGTCATATTGAGAAAGGTAATAGCGGTGTAATATTCGTTTCAACAATTAATATTAATGTATAGATTGTGCAATGGTGTACATATCACAAGGACGATGTTCCCCTTCCGGAAGACGAGGATGTATTGGATCGACGTCTGGATGATTTATGTATATGGGATAAAGAATTTTTAAAAGTCGATCAGGGAACACTACTTGAGCTGATAATGGTAGCATTTCTACGAATTGATTTTATATAATATATCATGTTTAGGCAGCTAATTACCTGGACATAAGAAGTTTATTAGAAGCTTCATGTAAAACCGTCGCTGCTATGATGAGAGGAAAAACAGCGGAGGAGCTTCGAAGATTATTTAACATCCAAAATGATTTTACACCGGCGGAGGAAGAACAGGTATGCAATCAATCGAATAATGAATCATTTTCACTAATGTTCGAAGAGTTTTATCTTTTACATAAGTTGATATTTATTATAATTACTAATTTAATAAATCCTTTAACGAATGAAAATATTATATTTAATTAATATTATAATATTAAATATTCTTAATAATATTTATTTAATATTATATTGAATTTCACAGACTTTTTGCTTTTAATTAAATGCTTTAATTCATTTAATTAATTATATTAAATAAGTTTACATTAACCGAATTTCTGCTAATTTCGTACTATTATTATTTATTTTTAATCATTTGTAATCATTTTAAAAAAGTAACACACGATGTTTCCTGTCAACCACCGGTTCGAATGTCGGGTCATGGAGGCAGTGTACGAACCAAACTACTCCATATATTCGTATCCCGGGCGACAGACCAGAGTTCTCTTTCAGATAGCTCAATGCTTTCGATCAATTTCGAGATTTGATCTCTCCACCGGTATAGAGGACTACATCGAGGTCTCTTTACAGAGAGTCCGGCCTGAAAAACCCTCTGAGGACGGCGATCCCTAGACGTCCTTAGAACGTGTCCTAGCCACCTCAGCTGACTTTCTTTGATATGGGGAAGCAGCGATTTTACTCCTAGTCAATCCTGGATGACCAAATTCTTAATCTTATCTCTAAGGCTAAGACTGGACACGCCGCGAAGGAACCTCATTTGGTTCGTCTTTATCTGATACCTTATTCTTTCGGTCATAACATAAAGTTCATGATCATAGGCTAATATATATGATACGTATCGATTATTTTATTTAATTTAATTAAAAGTTTGATTTAATAACACAGAAGCTTTATTTTAAAAAATAAAATTTTCAATAGCTATCATTATTAAAACAAAAATTAAAATCGTTTTTCTTTAATTATTTTGACAAAAATCATAGTTTCTGTTCTACTATTTCTGTTCATCATTCAGCTATTGGAATATTAATTCTTGTTTTAAAAATGTTAATTTATGTATTTTCTCATTTTTTACTATGGCATAATTGTGAGATAATTAAAGTAAACTTTTCTTGTTTATTTTAATGTTGCAAAATTATGCCATATAAATTTATTCAAATTTTTCCTAAAACAAATGATTAGAATATGCTGATAGAAGATGGCAAGATATTAAAATTTTTAACATTAGATTATTTATCTTATGAATATATTTTTTTAATAAATTTAATGCATTACATTATTACATTATTATATTATCCATTATTATTAAATGGATAATAAATGGATCCATTTGTATAAATGCCGTATTTCGTAAGAAATCCTGGACCGTTGTCTACTCAGCACATCCGTGCACTACTATTATACCTGCCGTATCCGTTTAAGATCCAACGAGTGCAGCGACAATTCAGCAACAACCTCTGCCTAGTGTTTAAGGATGGTCCGCACAGCAATTCGATCTGGTTAAGAGCGTAAGCCTCAGACAATTAAGCAAAGTGTCGGAAACGCCTTTATTCACAATGTCACACAGGCAACCGAAACGACCAGTGTGTACCTCATTCTACTGATGAGTGCTGCCGGGTACTCATCATTTCGATGCTGAAGTGGTCGTCTAGAAGTGACATTGTGACTGAAAGTCGTGAATCGAAGTCCAGTCTATCAAGCAACACAATTTAGTATAAATGCCGTATTTCGTAAGAAATCCTGGACCGTTGTCTACTCAGCACATTCGTGCATTACTATTATACCTGCAGTATCCATTTAGGATCCAAGGAGTGCAGCGACAAATCAGCAACAACCTCTGCCTAGTGTTTAAGGATGGTCCGCACAGCAATTTGATCTGATAAAGAGCGTAAGCCTCAGACAATTAAGCAAAGTGTCGGAAACGCCTTTATTCACAATGTCACACAGGCAACCGAAACGACCAGTGTGTACCTCATTCTACTGATGAGTGTTGCTGGGTACTCATCATTTCGATGCTGAAGTGGTCGTCTAGAAGTGACATGGTGACTGAAAGTCGTGAATCGAAGTCCAGTCTATCAAGCAACACCATTTAGTATAAATGCCGTATTTCGTAAGAAATCCTGGACCGTTGTCTACTCAGCACATCCGTGCACTACTGTTATACCTGCCGTATCCATTTAGGATCCAACGAGTGCAGTGACAATTCATCAACAACCTCTGCCTAGTTTTTAAGGATGGTCCGCACAGCAATTCGATCTGGTTAAGAGCGTAAGCCTCAGACAATTAAGCAAAGTGTCGGAAACGCCTTTATTTACAATGTCACACAGGCAATCGAAACGACCAGTGTGTACCTCATTCTACTGATGAGTGCTGCCGGGTACTCATCATTTCGATGCTGAAGTGGTCGTCTAGAAGTGACATTGTGACTGAAAGTCGTGAATCGAAGTCCAGTCTATCAAGCAACACCATTTAGTATAAATGCCGTATTTCGTAAGAAATCCTGGACCGTTGTCTACTCAGCACATTCGTGCATTACTATTATACCTGCGTTATCCATTTAGGATCCAACGAGTGCAGCGACAATTCAGCAAAAACCTCTGCCTAGTGTTTATGGATGGTCCGCACAGCAATTCGATCTGGTTAAGAGCGTAAGCCTCAGACAATTAAGCAAAGTGTCGGAAACGCCTTTATTCACAATATCACACAGGCAACCGAAACGACCAGTGTGTACCTCATTCTACTGATGAGTGTTGCCGGGTACTCATCATTTCGATGCTGAAGTGGTCGTCTATATGTGACATGGTGACTGAAAGTCGTGAATCGAAGTCCAGTCTATCAAGCAACACCATTTAGTATAAATGCCGTATTTCGTAAGAAATCCTGGACCGTTGTTTACTCAGCACATCCGTGCACTACTATTATACCTGCCGCATCCATTTAGGATCCAACGAGTGCAGCGACAATTCAGCAAAAACCTCTGCCTAGTGTTTAAGGATGGTCCGCACAGCAATTCGATCTGGTTAAGAGCGTAAGCCTCAGACAATTAAGCAAAGTGTCGGAAACGCCTTTATTCACAATGTCACACAGGCAACCGAAACCACCAGTGTCTACCTCATTCTACTGATGACTGTTGCCGGGTACTCATCATTTGGATGCTGAAGTGGTCGTCTAGATGTGACATGGTGACTGAAAGTCGTGAATCGAAGTCCAGTCTATCAAGCAACACAATTTTGTATAAATGCCGTATTTCGTAAGAAATCCTGGACCGTTGTATACTCAGCACATCCGTGCACTACTTTTATATATAGTATAAATGCCGTATTTCGTAAGAAATCCTGGACCGTTGTTTACTCAGCACATCCGTGCACTACTTTTATACCTGCCGCATCCATTTAGGATCCATTTAGAAGCAGTTATTTATTAAGAAGTTATTTAAAATATTTTAATTATCTGTAATATCATTTACTGACATAAAGCTGACACCACCTTTTTATATGATTAATTATATATAATGAATTTATATTAAAAATTTATAATAATAATCTATTATAATCTAAAATTTAAAATTATAATCTATTATAATGTAAATTCTATAATAATAAAAAATTATTATAAATTAGTTTGCATGATATTAAGACACTATTTGAGGTTTATTTTTAAGTTGCCAAAACTAATTCGTAGACGCTCAGAATACAATTTAAAAAATCGGTTGTAATACATTTTTTATTTATACAGTTGATTATATAATTAAACTTTCAGTAATCATCAAGTTGATTATATAATTAAACTTTCGGTAATTGATTTCTTTATAATTTGGTGTAAATAGATTTCCAAAGTTAATCGACACATTTTCAATATATTTTTTTAGTTTTTTTTAGTTTATTAAATACTTAAAATGTGTGCTAAATATTTAAAATTTTGCTAAAATAGAGATTTTAAATAAAAAATAAAATTTATTCAATGATTCAATTTTTTATCAAAATTTAAAAAGTACTATAACACATTACTTTAATGTCTGCTGTGGTGTCATCATGATCGCCACGTAACAATTAATTGCTAAATTTCATATATAATTTTAAAACAGATTTAACAACTGCAGTGTTGTTGTTTTTTAACAATTTATTTTTTTTATTTATTTTCTACATTAGGTTACATTTTTAGATTCGACAAGAGAACGAATGGTGTGATGAGACCAGTGAACACATGTGAATGACCCTTATTATTGTTATGATAACTTCTTCAAATTTAGTTCAAAGTAGTTGTTCAATTATTATGTTCCGGCATTGGTCCGTAATTAACAGAAACAGCATTATTTTATTTTATGAAGTAAAATATAGTTACGTTAAAAATTACGACGTTCTATTTTGTGAAGTAAAGTAGTAAAGAAACAATTTATTAAGCAATGATATATAAATATATTTATTTATAAAAAGGCAAATTCACAAAAGTTTAAAAGATATTAGATCAACCAAGAATAGATAAATTTTAAAGATTTGAATTTATTAAATTAACTTTAATTGGTTTATTTAATTAATGTCTTAATTTTTAGTGAATTTTTATCAAATCATTTAAAACGTTTTCAAGTTATATATGCATTAAGTTAGTAATAGATCGCCATTAATGACATAACGAGTGACGGTATTATAGCATAAAGCAAGAATGGCATGATTTAAATGACAGAATAGGGTATAGTATTTTACGAATTGATTAATAAAAATCTTTAATTGTTAAATATTAAAACGTATAAATATTAGATAAAACATAATATGTTGGCTGTACATATCGGAATTGTTATAATTTTATAACGACATGGTTATCATTAGGATTGCTAGTTTATAATTTATTTGGAGTGTTTGTCAAAATCATGTGCAGAATTCACAGCATGTTTGATTTTAAACTAATGTGTTATTTGTCAGTAACTGAACAGTTTTACAAACATATTTTTAAACAGCTACGTAAACTTTAAGAATTACCTAATTGAAAAATATTATATTTATTTAATTAAGGGAATGGTGACTTCAGAAAACCTGCTTATTAATCTTTAATATTTTAAATAATTTAAATCGTAAATAAAAGAAAATTTGAAACATTATTTCAATTTGATAAAATTATTTAAGAAATCAGGATATTCAATTGTATTAATAAATTAATTATAATATTTTAAAATATATAATTATATAAATTTTAAAAAAATTAATTAAAATTATAACATAAAAGTTATATAATATCATTTTTCTGTTTTATATGAAATAGCTTAATTAATTTGCAAAAAGTAAACGTTAACAAATATACATCATATTGGATACGTGCCTGTATCATTATTGTTATCTGATACTATGCCATCAAAATAAAACAATGTCTCTTAATATAGAAATAAAATAAATAAAAAATTAAATGATTGTTTAAATAGCAATTGTACAAATCGTTATTAAATTAAATCACTATCAAATAATTTTATCAAGTATCTTTGAAAAAGCCTAAATCTTGCAAATTGCAGTTTGTCCAATGATTTTGTCGAATGAATATAAAGTAATTATAATATTACGTAAAAAGGAAACTCAAATACTACATTTACAAGATAATGGTCACACTAAAAATTCCGTTGAGAGTATGTTATAGAGCGCCTGCATGCTTTAAGATATTGAAAACATTTGATTTGTTAATGTTATTTTCTGATATGCTTTTACTAAATTTTTGCAAACATTAAGATATGAGTTTTACAAAATTCAAAAACAATTTATCAAAGTTTTTTAGTGTGAAGTAGCTTTGAAATTTTAAGGGGCTTGAGCTGAAGTTATTGTTTGCGCTCAAGTAAGTTCTAACATCATTTGCTGTTATTCATATATAATTAATTTTCATTTTTTAAATTAAATCTTAATGTTTTTTTATATTCCCGTATATAACTCAAGATGGTATATATTAAAAACGTTATGAAACAATCAGTACATCAATATATATTGCTGCTTGTCTAATTTAGGTGTTCAATTTACGTTGTAGAAACACAATATCTACATAGAAAATTTGATATTATGATCTATAATTATTTTATAAATATAAAATTTTGAACATTAGCTAGTTTATATTAAAAATTAATTTATTAAAAGTATTATTAGCAATAATAATATTATTAAGCAATAAAGCTGTTAATTATTTAAAATTTTGTCGTATTTACATGAATTACCGACACTCAAACGAGTTGTGCAAATTGTGGAATATTGTAAGTCAAGTACTACGTAAATGGGGTATACACAAAATGGCGCTATTTTTTGTAAATTTAAAAAGTATTCGATGAACTGTGCTTTTTATTTAAAAATACAAACATTTATGAATTGATCGATGTCCTCAATCAACAATTAACATTTCAAGATATTCGTTCTAAAAATAATATAATGATATGACATCTGGAATTTAGGTATTTGCCCTGTGTACGATAATGTAACCAAATTTGAGTTGTTTAAAAACTATGTCAATGATGTGTTGTAAATATTTTACCTTTAAAGTTTGAGTGGGTAAAAGGGGTAAATAGGTGTTGATAAAAATGAATAAAGAATCATAATTGTTATGTGAACATTGAACTATATTCAAAGTTTAGAAATTGGCATTTTTGTTAAATGCTGACCAGATTCGTTTGATGTTTTCGACTTTATCTTCTGTCGCAACCTTTACCACTCAATACCTTCATTTCTGTAGATTATAGCATCTTTAATATTTTCTTCGGGGTCGATTAACAACCTTGACTTCTTGGCATAAACTGTTATTCATAATGATGTATTAAAGTATTGACTGTCTAGAAATTCTTACCTTGATTTGATTGTATTGATGGCTGAAAAAACATTTTTAACAATTGGATGCTCGATAGTCTCGCTATTCGATTGGACAAATTGTGTCAATTATATTTTTAGCAGTTGAATATTGCATCACTTAAAATGGAATATTTCATTGCTACAGAATAAAAATGACAGAATGAATGATTTCTACGGAGTAAGCAAGACTATCAAGCATCCGACGTTTAAAAATATGGCTTTTGCAGCAATTAGTTTAAACAAGTCAAACGTTAGAATTTCTAGACAGGCTATACCTAAATATATTATTGTGAATAACATCTTCCCACGTTACCAATGTTGTTAATCAATGCCGGAAGCCGATATTAAAGAAGATACAATCTAGAGAAACGAAAGTGTTAGTTGGAAAGAGATGCAGCGGAATATACAATGCCGAAAATGTCAATGAAGTCCTTCTAGTCTTCTACAAAGCAGTGGAAGCGTGATGAGACTTCTACATAAAATATATTTCGACATTACATATTATGCGGCAACCGTTTAGCTCAGCATCTCATTTCTCCAGATTGCATCATCTTTAATATCGGCTTTACGCGTAGATTAACAAATTTGGCATTTTGTCTAACATTGTAATTCACCATAATGTATTTAAGTATCGCCTGTTTAGAAAATCTAATTTTTGACGTATCAGCACTGATGCTTCACAAACCATATTTTTAAACGCTGGATGCTCGATAGTCTTGCTTATTATATTGACGGCATTCTGATAATTTTATTCATTAGCAATGAAATATGTCATCCATTTTTAGTGAAATATTTCATTGCTAATGAATAAAATTATCAGAATGCCGTCAATATAATAAGCAAGACTATCGAGCATCCAGCGTTTAAAAATATGGTTTGTGAAGCATCAGTGCTGATACGTCAAAAATTAGATTTTCTAAACAGGCGATACTTAAATACATTATGGTGAATTACAATGTTAGACAAAATGCCAAATTTGTTAATCTACGCGTAAAGCCGATATTAAAGATGATGCAATCTGGAGAAATGAGATGCTGAGCTAAACGGTTGCCGCATAATATGTAATGTCGAAATATATTTTATGTAGAAGTCTCATCACGCTTCCACTGCTTTGTAGAAGACTAGAAGGACTTCATTGACATTTTCGGCATTGTATATTCCGCTGCATCTCTTTCCAACTAACACTTTCGTTTCTCTAGATTGTATCTTCTTTAATATCGGCTTCCGGCATTGATTAACAACATTGGTAACGTGGGAAGATGTTATTCACAATAATATATTTAGGTATAGCCTGTCTAGAAATTCTAACGTTTGACTTGTTTAAACTAATTGCTGCAAAAGCCATATTTTTAAACGTCGGATGCTTGATAGTCTTGCTTACTCCGTAGAAATCATTCATTCTGTCATTTTTATTCTGTAGCAATGAAATATTCCATTTTAAGTGATGCAATATTCAACTGCTAAAAATATAATTGACACAATTTGTCCAATCGAATAGCGAGACTATCGAGCATCCAATTGTTAAAAATGTTTTTTCAGCCATCAATACAATCAAATCAAGGTAAGAATTTCTAGACAGTCAATACTTTAATACATCATTATGAATAACAGTTTATGCCAAGAAGTCAAGGTTGTTAATCGACCCCGAAGAAAATATTAAAGATGCTATAATCTACAGAAATGAAGGTATTGAGTGGTAAAGGTTGCGACAGAAGATAAAGTCGAAAACATCAAACGAATCTGGTCAGCATTTAACAAAAATGCCAATTTCTAAACTTTGAATATAGTTCAATGTTCACATAACAATTATGATTCTTTATTCATTTTTATCAACACCTATTTACCCCTTTTACCCACTCAAACTTTAAAGGTAAAATATTTACAACACATCATTGACATAGTTTTTAAACAACTCAAATTTGGTTACATTATCGTACACAGGGCAAATACCTAAATTCCAGATGTCATATCATTATATTATTTTTAGAACGAATATCTTGAAATGTTAATTGTTGATTGAGGACATCGATCAATTCATAAATGTTTGTATTTTTAAATAAAAAGCACAGTTCATCGAATACTTTTTAAATTTACAAAAAATAGCGCCATTTTGTGTATACCCCATTTACGTAGTACTTGACTTACAATATTCCACAATTTGCACAACTCGTTTGAGTGTCGGTAATTCATGTAAATACGACAAAATTTTAAATAATTAACAGCTTTATTGCTTAATAATATTATTATTGCTAATAATACTTTTAATAAATTAATTTTTAATATAAACTAGCTAATGTTCAAAATTTTATATTTATAAAATAATTATAGATCATAATATCAAATTTTCTATGTAGATATTGTGTTTCTACAACGTAAATTGAACACCTAAATTAGACAAGCAGCAATATATATTGATGTACTGATTGTTTCATAACGTTTTTAATATATACCATCTTGAGTTATATACGGGAATATAAAAAAACATTAAGATTTAATTTAAAAAATGAAAATTAATTATATATGAATAACAGCAAATGATGTTAGAACTTACTTGAGCGCAAACAATAACTTCAGCTCAAGCCCCTTAAAATTTCAAAGCTACTTCACACTAAAAAACTTTGATAAATTGTTTTTGAATTTTGTAAAACTCATATCTTAATGTTTGCAAAAATTTAGTAAAAGCATATCAGAAAATAACATTAACAAATCAAATGTTTTCAATATGTTAAAGCATGCAGGCGCTCTATAACATACTCTCAACGGAATTTTTAGTGTGACCATTATCTTGTAAATGTAGTATTTGAGTTTCCTTTTTACGTAATATTATAATTACTTTATATTCATTCGACAAAATCATTGGACAAACTGCAATTTGCAAGATTTAGGCTTTTTCAAAGATACTTGATAAAATTATTTGATAGTGATTTAATTTAATAACGATTTGTACAATTGCTATTTAAACAATCATTTAATTTTTTATTTATTTTATTTCTATATTAAGAGACATTGTTTTATTTTGATGGCATAGTATCAGATAACAATAATGATACAGGCACGTATCCAATATGATGTATATTTGTTAACGTTTACTTTTTGCAAATTAATTAAGCTATTTCATATAAAACAGAAAAATGATATTATATAACTTTTATGTTATAATTTTAATTAATTTTTTTAAAATTTATATAATTATATATTTTAAAATATTATAATTAATTTATTAATACAATTGAATATCCTGATTTCTTAAATAATTTTATCAAATTGAAATAATGTTTCAAATTTTCTTTTATTTACGATTTAAATTATTTAAAATATTAAAGATTAATAAGCAGGTTTTCTGAAGTCACCATTCCCTTAATTAAATAAATATAATATTTTTCAATTAGGTAATTCTTAAAGTTTACGTAGCTGTTTAAAAATATGTTTGTAAAACTGTTCAGTTACTGACAAATAACACATTAGTTTAAAATCAAACATGCTGTGAATTCTGCACATGATTTTGACAAACACTCCAAATAAATTATAAACTAGCAATCCTAATGATAACCATGTCGTTATAAAATTATAACAATTCCGATATGTACAGCCAACATATTATGTTTTATCTAATATTTATACGTTTTAATATTTAACAATTAAAGATTTTTATTAATCAATTCGTAAAATACTATACCCTATTCTGTCATTTAAATCATGCCATTCTTGCTTTATGCTATAATACCGTCACTCGTTATGTCATTAAAAGTTCACATTTATTTATGTAAACGATTGTTTCACAAATAATACTGAATTTTCTAAATAAATTGATATGTTGTTGCTATTTTCCATTTGATTGAAGGTTGCACTTTTTGAGTTGCTGCAAATTATCGTATAAATCTCTTTTTTAAAACATTACTTTTTGTAAGAGTTAGGCATGGGGAGTAATAATCATTCCAATACGAAAGTTATACCTGCTTTTTATATTTTTCATATTTCCAAATTTGAAATACGTTTTTGATGAAAATTCCGTCTCTCCATCTTAATTTCCCTTCTCACAGTATTAACCTCATATATTCGCAAATACTCATCAAGCATTGATCGTCATTCACTAATTTTAGCTGCATTTTCTTAAAATAAAAGTTTTAAATTGTCAATTGATATTTTTTCGCTTTTAGCATAAAAGCAAAGAAAAAACATTCTTTGTTTTAGCGTTTTTTTAGACCCGTAATCGATGAACTGATCTTATATTAGATCAAAAAATGAGTTATAAAGCATCGCTAATCAGTATTAAAAGAGTATTTGCCACGTACTTAGATTATTATTATGAAATTGCAAATCCCAACTTTTCAGATTGATGACTCATCAATAGGTAAAACTGTTTTCTACGAAATAACTGAATCGTTGAAATAGCTAAAAAATTGTTTGATTAAATTCAACTATATACGGCCTTTTATCAGTTTCGAAATTAGCAAATTCTTTTATCACAGAAATACGAGGTCGCTTTGCAAAGGCCTATGCTCGTAACGTCGTCATAATTCAATTACCTTTCCGAGTTAATATTATGAAAGTTATGTATGTAACAACCTTTTTTACGAATAGTTTAAGCCCCGTCACGTTTAGTGCATTAAACTTTTAGTTTGATAATTGCATAATTGATTATTGAAGTGAATATTACGTAAACAATGAATCATTACCTAATTAGACGAAAATTTTAATCAATTGTGGCAATTTGACTAATCTAGTGCTCAATCAAACTCTAAATGTCCTTCAATTTCAATAAACTAAGTTTCTAGCTAAACAGAGAAAGATGCATATCAGTAAATTTGAAATTTACAGGTTTTAAGGAAATACTGAGTTTGTTGTACGAAACTTAAATGATGCATTTTGCGACGAAGAAAACGTTTTTGCTTAACAGTCTTGTTGCGTACCTGTACACTATATGCAACTCGCTTTCCCATTCAATATCTGTCCGTTATAAAAAAATTATATAAGATTTTATACAATTTATATTTATATCAAGTTAAAATTTAAAATTGAAATTTAAAATAAAAGTCAATTTTTATGAATTGAGTAATAAATAACAGACGATGTATCAGAATAAGTATTAGAGGTCATCAGGAGGAACTGCTATGCTATCAGGTTTCGACCCCTAACTCCTCTACCCAACACATTTTATTAAAGTGGAATATTTTTTGGATAGACTGTAAATATACTATAATCAGATTAGACTACCAAGTGTACGTATGTTATACTATTAATTTCAACTTGAAATTTAAAATAAAAGTCAATTTTTATGAGTTGACTAATAAATAACAGACAATGTATCAGAATAAGGATTATAGATCATCAGCAGGAACTAGTTATAAAATCAAAGTGACATACTAGTTATGTAATGAATATACATTTTGAGTAAGAATAAGGAATGATTATAGATAGGACATTACAAAAGATGAACAAATTACATCAGAGGAAATGAAATATATTTATAATAGATTTTTAAAATAAAGATATTTCCATTTTTCAAATTAATTTATAGTACAAAATATGTAAGATATACATGTTATAATATAAAATTACGCTTGATAATTATTATTTAATTATTTCTTTTTTTTTATTAATTCTTCATTATACAAGAAAATACACAAAAGTTGATTATTTAATAGAAACCAGAAAAATAAAATAATTTTCGTTACAAAAATATTGTTTAAGTTATTGTTTAAGATACATTTTTAAATTTTAATATTAAAAAAATCAAAGATATTTTTTTAAAAACAAATTCAAAAGTTATTAAAATTAACTTTGAAAATTATATTGTAAGCCTTTATTATTATCATTTATATTTTTGAATGATTGCATTATTTCGTTGATTCATTTTATTGACAATCGATATACAAACGAGATTTCACAAATATATGAACTAGTTAAATTATGCTTTTAATTAGCAATACAATGAAATTTCAATTAAACAATTTAAAAATACACCCAACAATAAATAATATTAATATATTTGAGTTTCCTTCAAAATAATTTAAATAGTTTACATCTTTTATACTATGAAACTATAAAAATAAGACAGCGTTTATAATATAAAATATATAAACATATTATTAAATATTATTTAAATATTATTAAATATTTATTATTAAAATATTACCGAAAAAATACATTATTAATATCATCAGAATATTATTAAAAGTAAACTTGAATAAAAAATTGTAATAAACCGATTGTAAATAAATCGATATTCATTAGATAATCAAATTACATCATAGGAAATATATCATAAGCATGTATTTGGCTTTGCTGCTAGTCGGGTTGATGAATATGGAGCGAAACATTAAAATATGCGGTTCCTCTGATGACCTCCAATCTATGTTCTAATACATGTTATATTATTTATGAATTGATTTTTAGAAATTCAAACTTATAAAAGTTATATTTTATTTTTTGTACTAAATATTTAATTTCAGTTAATTGATCTAATTATGAATTCAGTCCTTTCTACAAATAACATTTATTTCAATTATTTTAAAATCATTGCTTAAACGAAAGCTGTTCTGACTTGTAGTAAAGTTTAGAATAAGATGATAGAATTGCAAGGTCTATTCGATGAGTTGCAGAAACAATGCAACGTTACTATTAGTTATATCATCAAAGCTGTTTAATAAGCTGTTTAATTTAAATAAGTTACACTAATATAACTTGTTCTTTTAATGTTTATTTTTATGTCGGTTGATCTTTAACTGATCTCTAGCTGCTTACTATTCAACCAGCGAACGTTATTCCTGCGCTGTTTCAAATTACAGTGGAAGAACGTAATAGTCGTAGCGTATGACACGTTAGTTAATGAATAATTCGAAACGAATTGAGTGTTTGCTAAAGTCGAAATACTAAATTATGTATGGATGTTCGCGTTCTATGAGTTGTAATATTATATTTCTTGTGATATCGATTCAATGACTATTAAAACATTGATTTGATAATAAAAATAGTTAAATTATTTGTTACATAAAAATAGTGAATTCTACCATCCAAGAAATTTAATGATAATAATAAATTTGAATAATTATTTTATAATGATCACGTAATATTAATAAATCATAATTGTTTATTATTAAAATTTTTAATTTAAATTGTAATTTAATATTTAATGATTAATAGTTAAGTTTAATTAATTAAGTTTGAATAATTGTATGTAAACAGAATGGTATTAGTGATCGATTTGTAATAAATGTTGTGTCGTTAGAAGCTGATAATTCTCGAGAAGAAATTATTGTGCTGCTGATATTATTTTCCATGACAATAGATTATATGAGTCAAACCACAAGTAGTGTATCCGTTTTCTATGCATACAAAATATACCACGATGTATTAAATCTGTATATCCTGTATCCATCATGGTATTGTATATGTGGTGTATATATAGAGAGAGATTGATGATTTTAAACATTTTAAAATGATTTTAAACATCTTTATGGTAAATAATTTTGTTCAGAAAGAGGTCACCATACCCAAACAATTAAGGTCCATGAACCAATCTAAATAGATGAAGCAAAATATGTGGCACAAGTTTTGTTCGAAGCTGTTATTAAGCTAATAATAGATTTCAAATAAGTTTTAGTTAGGTTTGAAAAAAGATTTATTTTAACGTGGCAAATGCGTGCTAGCGCACGCTTACATGACCACAACAAAACAAAAATGTAAATCATGTGTCGAGAAGGTGTGAACGGAGAAGGTGTTTGAATATGATAAAAGAAGGGAGCGCGGTGGACGTCGAGAGGGAGTTGATTCCAGGCGAGTGGGGCGGCGACGAGGAAGGATTGGAGACCGTAGTTGTTGGAGTAATTGGGAACGTGGATTAAGAGGGTATGATGGGAACGCAACTATAGCGAGGTGGGGCGACTGTCGTCTAAGAAAGAAATGTTGATGAACGATGGGGAGCCGACAGCGATGAGAAGAAAAGTTACGAGAATAAGGCGGAATTTGATGCGGATGTGGATGGTAGACCAGGAGAGTTGGACAAGATATGTGGATGTGTGGTCGAAGCAACAGAGACGAAAGAGCACTCGAACGGCGAAGTTTATTATTCGTTGTAGGGGTAGGATGATGGATTTTGGAGAGTTAGCGAAAAGGCTGAGGCAGTAATCAATTTTAGGGAAAATAAGCGACGAAAGAAGAGACATACAAGAACGGAAGTCGATAATGGGGCGGATACGGCAAATGTCACGGAGAATTAAGCTAGACAAGCGGACCTTGTCACGGACGAATGGTTTAAGGGAAAGGTGACCATCGAATGGAAGTCTAAGAAAGTGAGATTGTGTACTATGGGGATGATAGATGAGGCAAACGATACAGTGGGAGTAGATATGTTTGGTTTTCGAGAGAGGATCCACATTATTTTAGACTTGTCGGGGTTTAGAACGAGATGGAGACGGAGATACGTTCGTAGATAGAAGAAAGGCATTGGGACGCAGAAATGCCGATATCGTGATTGGGTTGTGCGGGTACATGAGCATAGATGAGGATGTCATCGGCGTATTGCATGACGTTGAAAGAGAAAGGTTTGATAAACGGAGAGAGATCGCCAAGCATAAGAGAGAAAAGCAGGGACCTTGGACTGAACCTTGTGGGACCCGCAAAAAATAGGGATGGGATGGGAGGATAATGAATTAGAACAGACGCGAAAGGAACGGTCGGATAGATATGAGGCAAACCATGCTACGGAGGAGGAAGAAAAGCCGTAATCATAACGAAGGCGATAAAGGAGGACGGAGTGGTCGACAATGTCGAAGGCGGAGGATAGGTCGATGGAGATGACAACACTATATAGAGCCTTGTCTCGAGAAATGAGTAAGTCGTTGTAACTTTCATGCAGGCGATTTCTGTGGAGTGATTAGAGCGTAAAGCGGATTGGAAAGGAGGGTACAGATTGGATGAGGAGAGATAAGCGTTGATTTGTATTAAGATGAGGCGTTCTAAGAGCTTAGAAAGAGTTGGGAGTAATGAAATGGGGCGATAGCTAGAAGGAAGGGATGGGTCGAGCGATTGTTTCTTTAAGTTGGGACGAACGATTGCGGATTTCCAGTGTGAAGGGAAGATACAACTGGAATGGACGAGTTAAACAAGGTTGTGAGGAAAGGGGATATCGATGAGCATATAGATTTAAGTATGTGGGTAGGCAGAGGATCGGCAGGTGAGGTTTTGATGGGCAAGGACATTAGAACATATGAGATTTCGTAAGGTGAGACAGGGAGAAGATGAAAGAGTTCTGGAAGGATAAGGCTAGGCGGGGCAGAGTGGGATAGGATGGATACCGGGGTGTGAGAGAGCAACATGGATACTTTGGTCTGGAGAAATGACGAATACTCAAAGGCATTGATGTTGCACGGTGAAGAGGAGCGAGCAAGGATTGAGTTAAAAGTATGCCAGAGAGTCTTAGAGTTGAATGAAGTGATGATTTTATGCTGCCAGGAGTTGCATTTGGTACGTAGTAGGTTGAGATAAAACCGGCGAAGAGCAAGATAGGAATCACGGAAGGACGGAGTGATCGAGCGGAAATCACGTCTGAGAGAGCGGTGATAGACTCTTAAATGATGACGGAGTCGACACTTTGAGAATAGCATTGGATGTCAAACAATGGGCACGGTGCAAGCGACGGAGAGGGAGAGGCTTGAAGGGTAAGAGAATATCGAGAATGGATGTGAGTTCAGAGTCGAAAAGAAAGCGAGATCGTGTGGAGAGGAAGATGTTATTTTGATTTCGTGTAAATAAAATTAAGTTATTTCTTCAATACCTTTAGTTGTCTAACATATTTGTTCTAATGCTTAATAATCAAATATCAGCGCCAATTAGTGTACTAATAGGAAATGATGCAGTTTCTGAAAGTGTAACAAACTGTGTTGATATTTTTCAGCCAAGCGATCCTTTTGTAACTTGATGATTTTAGAACTCTTGCAACTGAAATAATTGATTAAATCATCATACAACTGGCAGAACAAATCCTCAGAGATGCATCGCTTGAAGTATTTTTCGAACTAGTTTGTGGTAACAAAATCCATTTTCAAACTCTGTAGCCATCACCATCTCAAGCGATTTCAGTTCAGAATACACATAAGGTTTACGATCACCGCGTTTCAGCTCTGACATGTCACAAAGCAATCCATTAATGAGTGTCCTTTGTTGCATATTACGTTACATCCACGTCTACTCGTATCTAAACCAATAAATGATTGTCTCGACAATGTTATAGCTTGAACGCATCTTCACTTTTGATTACACTTACCGGACATATTGACCAATGATTCAGCTTTTACTTTAGAAGTATTCGAGAAAGCGCACGTTTTATGAGCATCAAAATCAATCAAAGTATATCAAAAGTGAAATTTATGATTTTTGAAATTTGCGTGAAATCTCATCCAAATCAAAATTTTGAATTTTTCATTTATTATAAAATATAGTATTAATATTCTAAACAAATACTGTTGCAAAGTATATTTTTAGACTGAGTAATTACGATAATTTTAAATGCAACACTTTATAAATTTTGAGATATTAAAATTTTATTTAACTAATGCCTTTAATTTTTGAAAAATGTTTCAAAATTGATAAATCTCCTTCGGCGAGAGATAAACAAGGATATCGAAGCACATATAAGCATATGAGTGATCACATTCTTGTTTAAACCTGGAAATATAATCGGAGAAAATAAGCTTAAATCGTTTAACAATTTTAAAATAAGTTTATAATTGTTTAAAGCGAAGAAAATAAGTTTACTTTGCTCCAGTCAAAACGTATAGCTTAAATACGTATCATACAATAAGATAATAGTGAGTAAGATAAGCATATGTGAAAATCTTAGCTGCTCAGTTAGCTAAGGTTTCGGACCCTATTTGGGTCGAGGAACAGGTTTATGTCCCTACTCCTCGACCCAACATAGCAGCGGGGCCAAATACTCGCTAATGACTTTTTTCTATTGAAATTAGATAATCTAGTGCATCTTATTCTAATACAAATTATGTATTAAAATATTATGTTTATTATGCATTAAAATTTTACTCTTTTGTTTAAATTACATCAAGTTAAAATAAAAAATTAAAATTTAAAATAAAAGTCAATTTTTATGAATTGACTAATAAGTAACAGACGTTGTATTAGAATAAGGATTAATAAGTCATCAGGAGGAACTGCTGTGCTCTCAGGTTTCGGCCCCTAACTCTTCTACCCAACATAGCAGCGGGGCCAAATACATGCTAATGATGTATTTCCTCTGAAATAACTATCTAGTATCTTATTCTAATGCAAAGTATATTATTTATTATCCATCCATAAAAATTTGCACTTAAGAGTTTAAATTTATTCTTTATATTATTGTGTTGATTTATATATTTTACTATTTTCTGCTTGATGGTATTTTTATAGTAACCTAGTTTAAAATATGTATCTATTAAATTATTTAAATGTTTTTAAAGAAAGCTAATATCATTACATTTTCTGTTACATATTCACACATTCATTACATTTTCACACATTACGGCAATTCTTAAAATTTCATTATTTAATGTATTATATTCAATATTATCTCGTATGCATGAATGCTCATGCAAAAATATGTTTCTTGTAAATTAAAATATGTCATCTTTATGGTATCAAGTTAAAATTTAAGATTAAAATTTTAGATAAAAGTCTATTTTATTGACTAATAAATAATATCCGGTGATTAGAATACGGATTAGAGGTCATCAGAAGGAACTGCTATACTATCAGATTTCGTCCCCTGTTCCTCTACATCTCTAGGTTAAATAGTAATTAAATAATAAAT
>WNNJ02002196.1:0-55945 GCA_012934845.2 Pomphorhynchus laevis | reverse complement strand
GTATAGCAGTTGTACCACACACGCCGCACTTATGGGGTAGAGAACATCCAGCAGACTAATGCCCCCCCACTGATGACAATTGTTGCAGTGAGGGTACGTTATTGAGTCGGTTTTGATGATTGAAAATCTTAAATTATCCCCCATAAAAGGATTGCATGTCGAAATCAACAGTTTTGGAGCTTCTTTCACCGGGGCATTGCAGACCGCCACGGGAATGGGCAAGCTTTAAATCCCTTTTATAAAGCGAACGTTTGAGATTTTGTAATCACTTTCTAGGGCTGATATATCTTCTTCTGAAATGAATGTTGGCATATTATTTATCTTTATTGTTGCCAGGATTGGTTTGGAAGCAATTATACCTTGTTCAGAATGCTCGTTTTTAAAGTAGTCGACGTACGACATTGCCAGATCAGGAGTGCAGAATGAGATTTTTATCTCAGATTCATAATATTTAATAGCATTGAATGGGATCCTTTTTTATATCGATCGGCATATCATATTAAAAAAACATTGAACATGATCTGGAAAGGTTTTAGAGGAATCACTAGCCGTACACAACTACCGAGCCACGCAATTACCTCAACAAATCTTGCCTAGGGGTAACTTCAGAAGTAGGAATCTATCTGTTACAGATATTCTCAACTCTTGGAGTCCACTTTCGAACATCTCCAAATATCTCGCTCCACTCTCTTCTCGGGTCTGTCAGCTTTTGACTGTCGAACAGAGAAGAGAGGTGGCCATCACAATGCTTCTTGCCTCCCCATCCGATGTAGCGGACGTCAATATAAGTAAGATAGTTTTTATTCCTAAGGTTAAATCCTGCTCATGTGTTAAAGATCTGCGACCCATCTCGATTCAAAATGCCCTCGTATCGATTTACGAGAAAAGCACTTGCGCGTAAAATTTACGACCATTTGAGTAGGCGTACTTTGATCCCTCCAGGTTTTCATGGGTTTGTCAAAGGTCGCTTAGTCCGTTCAGCAGTTGGTGGTGTGGGGGAGTTTTGTCGAGAGAATAGCAATCGTTTAGTTGTGGCTGTTTTCCTTGACTTTTCCGTTGCACTTGACCGCATCTCTATTCCCCTTGTGATCTCTTCTCTCAAGTCCCTCGGGCTGCCTGCGAGAATTGTGAACATAATGGAGATCCTGCTGTACACCAAGCGATTTTATTATGAACACTACCCTGATGAGCGTCAGTTTTACCCTATTACGGGTGTGCCTTTACGGGTGTGCCTCGAGGTTTCCCATTTTCTCCTATCTTATATCTTCTGCTTCCATTAACCTATTCAAAGCATTTAAACGCGAACAACGTCTAGAGGTGTATGCTTATGACACCATAGCCCTGTTCACTGGACATAGGTGCAAAGACGTAGTCTCTGACATCAGCCGCTTCTTTTTAAGATTAAAAGACCAATTACCCAAATCCAATCTTATTTTGAACTCCGCTAAATCCCCGGTTGTTGTCTTTTATGGCACCCCTGCTACAAAGCAAAAACTTAAGAGATTAGCACTCTCTGCGCTCTTCTCCATATTTGCCTCTGAACCATCCCCGCCTTCACAAATCGAGTAAAATACATAAGGTTCACAGTTACGGTGAATTGGTCGTCAAAAACTGACTGGATAGACTCAAACGTATCCTGAAGACAGCTAGGTGTGCCTTGAAACGGGCTCAGCATCTGCCATTGAAAGGAAAAACCCAAGTTCGCCTTTGGGGCACTTAGGCTATCTCGGGATTAATCTTCTTTTCGAGAGAACGTCCCACGAAGCAAAGGCTAAGGTTTCTTAAGCTCCTCGTCTTTCGTTTACCCAGCATAGTACTCGCTGATTAGATTCTTCGGGGGGGGGGTAAAGACCCGAGGGTTTAGTCGGAAGGCGGCGTGTTGGATCGGTTTAGGGGCTTAGATCCACCTGGAGCTGAGGCCAAAGTAGGAAGACTGTTGAATGAAGTGATTTGGTGATTTACTGAATACCGAAGATTATTTGTTAGTTGCCTATTATTTGACCCTTTGTAACTGTTTTTTGTTCTCATTTTGTGTATTTAAGAAATTCTTTATTATTGATGAAAGCGGAATTTCACCGCAGTGTGAGCGTATTGTAGTAATCGGAATGCCACTTTCGATAGCAGTGCTAACACGTTTGCATCAACTCGTGTGTTCGTTGTACCGCCCCATGGTAATAGCCACACTGTTGCCCTGGGAAGTCAGTCTCAATCCATGCTCAGTCAGCTCAGTCAGGCTCAGAACAGTTTGAACTCAATTTAATCAAATTACAAAATGAACTTCTAATTGGATTTTAGATGAAACAAATTCATGAAAAGTTTAATATCGCACGAACGAAAACTCGAAAAGAAACTGCTATTCAAACCAGATAAGGAGAGTGATATCAGTAGAACTAACGATCAAAACTAATTAGATAAGATTTTTAGGTATACCCCGACGATACGAAATTTAGCTAAATATTACGACAAAGTGTGTAGAATATAAAAAGATTCCGCAATTCCAAACATTAAAAAATCACGCATTTGCTTCAAGAACGGTCGAAATTTGTGATCAATACTTTCTAAGAATGTCGAACATAATGAGAAGGGCAGGAATCTAGCTTGTGCTTACGAAAGATGTTAGTGCTGCAAAGAAATGAAAGGCACTGTAATTTTAGTACATACATCTCTAAAGTGAATGTATTCATAATAAATGATGGCTAGAGTAATATCCAGCTGAATGTCAGACCTATAAAGAGCAGTATTTTTACAAAGCATCATAAATCATGCACATTTGAAAACTGGATCCATAAAGTTAGTTCAGATACAACTAACTGCAGGACAGAATGCTGTGTATATCTACATAGTTGTAAATGCTGTAAAACTCAATACGTGTGTCAGACGGGTACAGCCTCATAAGTACAAATAATAGGCGAGGATATTATTGCTCGATTTGATCTCTTTCTATATCTCCTTTTATGTATAAAGAGATCAAATCGAGCAATAAGGGTGTATATTTCACTTTAATGCTATATATACATTTATACATTTCTTGATTATATATAATTTTTGATGTCTAGAAAAAAAAAGTAAAAATTATTTCATTCACAGAATTTTTTTGCAATTGACAAGTTATTTATATAATACTTCATAAATATGTTTAAATAATCCCTGTTTATTACTTTAGCTTTTAAACAAATGATTTTCCTCTTTTATTTTGCTTACAACGCCGGTTCTGGAACCACACACGAACATTCTTTACAGTTAATCCAGTTCGATCCGCTATTATTTGTTTTTGAGTTGTACTCGGACGAGGGTCAATAGCAAAGTACATGCCTAATCGCTGAATTTGTTCATATGTGAATGTTGTACGATTTCTTGACTTTTTCGTTATACAATTCGGAGACTTTGAATAAAATGACGTGCATACTTTATTGTCTAAATACATAAAAACAAGTGATATTATCAACAAACTTAGCAAATTTTTTAACGATTAATAAATAATTAACAAAAAATTTTATATCATTAAATTTTAATGATAATTTGGCAATTTTGACTGCTTAAATTCTACATTTTTGTTGAGCTTCTTTGATGAAATTCATTTTAGTGACATGTTGTAAATAAAAGCAAATTTATATAAAAATTAGCATTCAAATAAATTTTGAAACAATTATATTAGTGATGAAATTTACTTAGTTTTGTATTACAGCTCAACAATAATCTTCCCTCAATCTTATTACAAATATTAATACATGTTATCCTTGACTATTTTATTTACTATTTTAAATGTCTAGTAACATGAACAAATAAAACATATTTTAATTTCTACAATTTGACTTGCTACAAATGTTTTTAAATCACTGCGAAATTATTAGATGAACAATAAATTCATAATTATTAATAAATTATATATCAAGAGCTTTCATCTAAAAGTTCTGATTATTCAACAAGTTCTGATTACAATTTATGAAGGTTAGCCTTAGAGCATCGAGACGTCAAGTAAAATCAAATAATATTATCTGATTATCTTTCATTTAATCAAGATTATAAAATAATTATAAATATATATAATAAATATTATAAATATATAATAATAAATATTATAAATATTATAATAAATAATTAATTATAAAATCAAGAGTCATTTTATTTAATATACCCGAATGATTCCTATAGATTACTTCTTTTTCGATTGTATTGAATTCGTTAGTATTTCTGCATTGAGAGTGCGATTCTTCACTTTCAATATTTTTGTTGAATGATAAACCTTCAAGTATTATAAAGCAAGTTGTACAGAACACATTAAGATTCGTTGTGAACAATTGTTCATGCTCGTTTTCTAAAAGATTACACTTGCAACATGCGCATGTCATGCAATTTTCGTGGTAATATTTCATGTTATCGCTCTTGTGTTTAATTGGCAATTGTACATAGTTTTGACCACTATAAATCACTTGATGGCAAACATCGCAATAGTTCGTTCGAGACCTGAATAATAAAGCACAATTTGCATCAAAAATAAAATTCAACTACTTTAGCGAAATAGAGATGGTAGATGCAGTGATAACTTGAGATATGAGCAGCTTGAGATATACTAGTTTTTTAATAAGTACGAATATCAGCTTAATAATATTTTTATGCTTGCGATAAATTTTGGGATTTATCGATGAGAGCATGCGAGAATTAGTGGCGTGAATGCACTTGAACTACCGAACAAATTCAGCTATTTCTCCCACGTCTTGCTTTTAGAAATACCAGCATTCAGAAGAACAAGCTCGGTTCCGGAATGTTATCTAAAGGCGCTATATAAAGGCACATACTAATAAAATAAAATTTGATTTTAATAAAATAATAATTTTGTTAATAAAATAACAAAATAGAGAAAAAACCAAAACATTTTAACATTTTGATTTTTTTATAATCAAAGACTTTCGTTTATATTAATTTTAAGGTTAAGTCAGCTTTATTACCAACCATTAAGTTATCTATTAGTTTGTTGATATTAAGATTCTAAGATTTTAAGTTTAAACATACTGGATTCTTTTGATAATACGGTAGTTCCATCGAAATTAATGATCATTTTGAAAACTAAATTAATGAAAACCAAATTTCATCATCCCATTATCTAAAGACACTAGTTTATACGATTAAAATAAGGATTTCTTATAATTCAAGATTATTAAAAAATAATGGATAAACTGTATGTAAAAGCTCGTTTCTATCGGATTTAAATATCAGCAAAGCTTAAGACCATCTTTGTAAGGATTTGAATATCAAATTATAATACTATATCATTAACAATATATTATTAATGATATTAAAAATGTTTTGGATAATGTTTCATTTAAAAATGAGACTCTTTAGCACGTTCAGACTATTGCAATAGTCCTTTTCAAGTGTTATGTCTTGACATGAAAAAAGAATGTATTTTATACAATAAAAACGGAAGAAACCAACAATGAGAACACTACCGATGTTGTAGTGCTAGTAGAGATATCAAACTTCCAATTGTCCTTATTACCATCCATTGTGTTAGAATAACCATGTGCATACTTTCTCTTAGATAGCATCTGAATGGACTGTCTTCATTTTCCAATACCTTAGAACTTATAAAATCAAGTTCGTGATTATAATTCAGTTAATTATTAACTAAGGCTGATAAAGTATCACACTTTAAAAAATTATATTTATGTTGCTTTATTCTCGTTGTCAATCCTTGTTTTGTTTGTCTAAAATATTTAGCTGGACAATTCAGACATGGGACTTCATAAGTGACATAAATCGACTTATATTTAGGTTTGTTCTTAAATTGTCCGGCTAGAGTAGCTTTCTTTGAATAGTACAAGGATATACTAGATGGATACTGCTTTTAAGAAGTTATACGTCACTGACGAATTCCGCAGATATTAATACTTGTTTTTCATTCTTGCCTGCTTTCAAAGAATTGGTATTCATTCTATTCTTGAGACAACGGATAATTGCTTAACGTATCACTCATAGAGGGAAAGCTCTATTAACAGTCCTATCATAAAGCGCTTTAGCGGCCATAATTTTGTAGTTAGTGTGTACATGCGTATTCCAATATGTAGGACATCAGGGTATATTAGGCTTCCTATATACTTCGGTCGTGATGTTATTATTTATTTCAATTATCAACACGTCTAAGAATGATATTACACCGGCAGTACTCATAACCGGCTAGGAGTGACGAGCGTTTGCAGGCTGAAGAATATGCTCGACTCAAACACCTTCCCAGACAAATGGAAAGAATTGCTAATCGCAATATCGAGATATACCGATTCAACAGAATCTTTTAAGATTACATTGAAAGAATTGATCCACTCAATCTCGGTTTCTTGCAGTCAAGCATCCGAAATTTTATTTATTATTTATTTTCATTATCAACACGTCCAAGAATGATATATCACCGTCAGTACTTTTTCTTACCACACTCCATTGTATGTCTGGATAATAATTTGATAATTTATATTCCAAAATCAACTGACATACAAAATGCATCATCCACGTATCTTATCCATTTAGTTAAGTTTGGGATATAAGTATATTCGTCTGCCTCCCAAGCCGTCATATAGATGTTAACCAGTAAAGGTCCCAATGGAGAGCTTATGGCTACTCCGTTACCCTGTTCATATTTAAGTCCTTCAAATAAATCACAATTTAATGTAATTTTTTATATGTGTAGATTATCAATCAGCGACTTAGTAGACAATTCAACAAAGATCATAATGCTCTTTGGTACATGAAGGAATTACGATGTGTAGAAAATGACTCAAAAATGATTTAATTACGTTGATATTATATTTCTTATTTAATATTAAATATGAAATATTTAATAATTAATATGAAATATTAATTATAATATTTCAATAATATTGAAATAATCTATAAATGATTCGTGATAATTTAATACTAATCGCTGAAGGATTGTTGATTACAAATGCTCACGATGGCGATTATTTAATTGAACATATCTGCGGATGTAGTCAGATTGTATTATACTCAATAAAACAAACGATAAAATACTTTAATGTGAACTAAAAAAGATAAAACTTGTAACTTAATTAGTACATTGTCGATGCTATCAATTTAAATTGGATTAAATAATATTAAATTTATCTATTAAATTTATCCATTAGATTAAATAATATTATATAATATTGTAAATAAAGGAAGCCGACTGCCTGTTTACAAGCGCATTAAAATAAGAGCCAATTTAAAATGCCAATTTCTAAAGGTAATAATAACGTTAAGGCACGTTGCCTAACTCTTCAAATGTCATTTTAATGTTGAAATTTTATTTAAGATAAGCCGGAACAAAATGAATTAAATACATACCTGTAATAATCGTGAGCACAGAGTACCATTCCTTTGTAATAATAGCATGAATGATATTCACTTAGATCCTCGCAACATTTAAAGCATTTTAGGCAGTCTTTATGTATAACATGATCGTCTGACAACTTAAATAGAATATCCTCGTCTACAATTCCATGACAAAAAAGACAGTGACATGATCTATTGATCATAGAAATTAATATCACTGATTCATTCGTCTTCTCGTTATTACTTATAAGAGAGATTTGATTCTTGTTTTTCACTTTAAAGTTGTGAAAAAATTAAAGTTTTGTTTTGATTGGTCATTGTTATAATTGCTATTTAACGATTAATATTTACACCAGCAAGATAATCAGAAAATTAACGAATTATATATCAGGATTCGACAATTTACTAAATTTACTATCCACTAATTTTGTTTCTTTGATTTTGAAATAACTTTATAAATATGCAAATCGATTTCAAGAACATAACTTTACATAATAAACGATATTACTTTACGCTGTATAAATGGAATCTCTTAAAAATATGGAACACAAATTCACATTTTGAGCATTTCAAGTCAACGATATATAAAGATCAAAGAATGTAATTATCTTAAAGAAACTGAATATAATTTATATAAAAATCGAGACCTTTTTAAAGTATCTAAGTTTATGCAAATTATTAAATTAACATAAGATGCTTATTTTTAAAGTGTATAATTTAAAAAATAAATTGTGTTAAAAAAGTAACTGTTAACACTAGCTTTTATTTACATCACAAATTAATATTTAATTTAATCGACTTAACTGACATTTAACCTAAATATCGGTTAACATATAAAAATCTAGATAATTTATTGTTGCCTATTGAAATTGGCTTCGATCAACGAACTGAAGTCTCCACGTCACTTCTAGTGACGTGGAGATCACCATATCACTTTTAGTAAAATTATTGATGCGGTCTGTTCGCTTCAATGGTTAAATCTAAAACTGGATTTTGCATAAAGAAGTTAAGTCCGGATGTGCGGAATGAAACACGGTTATGATTCCTAATGAAATTCGTTGCCGATTAAAACAGGCTTTGATTAAATAACTCTAGCTCGATGTCCCTTTTGACGACCACTTTAGCACCGAAGTGACAGATTACTCGGCAACATTTATAAGTAAAATGAAGTAACTACTGATCGTTATGGTTGCCTGTGTGAAAATCATTTCAGAATGTTGCTTAAAAATCTGAGACTTTCGCTATCGAAAGTCTCAGATTTGCTAAATAAGATATTTGCTAAAGAAAGCATCCTTATATACTCAGTAGAGTTTGATGGATGCTGACTGTTCGATTAACTTGGTAAATCCAAAAGTGGATTTAAACTAAATAATTCAATTTTGGATGTACAAAATAAAAAACGCTCATGATCCCGAATGAAATTCCGAACATACTTAATATTTTGGCCGATTGAAATTGGCTTAGATATACGATCCGAACATACTCAATATTGTTGCCGATTGAAATTGGCTCAGATATACGAACTCCAGACTACTCCACTTATAGACGACCACCTCAGCACCGTTGTGATTATGTACCTGCCAACACTCCTCAGAAGAATGAAGTATCCAGTAGTCGTTTCGTTCGCATGTATGACAGTTAATGAAGGCATTTCCGACACGTTGCTTTCCTTTACAACCAGTTTTAAGCAGTAATTAATAAATTCAATTAATACATACTTTTTAAGGTTTATTAATATTCTTGGATTGCTAATTGAATGACTTGCTGCAGAGAGAAATCATTTCAGGGTTGTTTTAAAGTTAAAAATAAAAATATAATAAGAGATTTACTTACCTCATTGTTTCTCGGCTCTGGTCATAAAAAGTGTATACAATCATATCGTTA
Source organism: Pomphorhynchus laevis (assembly GCA_012934845.2). Taxonomy (NCBI): domain Eukaryota; kingdom Metazoa; phylum Acanthocephala; class Palaeacanthocephala; order Echinorhynchida; family Pomphorhynchidae; genus Pomphorhynchus; species Pomphorhynchus laevis. Next base: position 46,741 of record WNNJ02002196.1, on the reverse strand, counting down.
ATTTATAAAATTTAATTATAAAATAAATATCAACAAATTATTATACAGAAGGATATTTGAAATTTAGCCATTTCTACTTTATTACACACCAGGAAAATTATAAAGATAAATGCGGATGTGATTTTTACAATTTAAACGTTTTGCAAACCATTGAATTTCATGCCATATTTATTGTTAAATTATAAATTCGACGAATTGATTTAAGCGATTTCGATGGTTTAAAATTTTTCTAAAACATTAAGAAAATTTAAGTCCTCTTTTCAATCAGTTAATATAAATTAAAACGCAAAAGCCCGCAGAAAGTTGGCAATTCAAAAATTTGCTATTGAATTGCCAATTTTGTCTGAAAAAAAATTTATTTTATGTGTTTAATTGATTTTCTTTAAAAAATATTTCTGTTAAGCAATTATTGTTTAAGGTAAGTCAGTCAGCATTTGCTCATGCTTGTTATAAGTATTTTAATGAAAAATGTATAATTTCTAATATATCGTATTGTTTTTATAATCAATTTCTTCAATATATCACAATCTATTATTTTTTCTTATTTTGTTATGAGACATTTTTTTTCTTATTTTGAATCTGAACAAAATAAGACCTGAAGTATTATACCTTAATTTTAAGTAAGTTGACCGAAAAATGTAAAAGTTTTCATTATAAATCAAGCATATGATTAATAAAAACAGAGGAGGACTGCCAGTCCTCTTCTGCATCCAGTAGTGAGAGGGTTCTGGCACTGATGAGTCATTGTGATGACGAAACGGTACTTACTACCGATCTGTCGCGTTTGGATTTAATGATAACAACGTATTTCACGCGGATTGGTCTCACTCTATTTTGAGCTTGATGATTAAAGTTAGCCGATATTCAAGAGACCTGCGCTGTTATTTGCAGTGCTATTGCTAATGATCCTATTTGGTGAAGCAGTGGTGCTGATATAGCACTCAATGTGAAGTTACCAGAAATCTTTCTGATAACTTTATTATATAACCAATATTTAATTCTATTTATTACTAAGTTATATAATAAGATAGGTGAGTTTTTTGCCTTAACTGCTTTAATACCCACTACGATATGCAACTATTGTTAAAAATTTGATTACGGAGCAATATGCAGTGTGTTAACTAAAATTATAATATAATGACGTATGAAGTCATCTCGACTTAACACAAATGATCGAAACTTAATAAAGAAAGTGCATTAATTCATGTGTAATAGATTAAAACAATGTTATCTGTATCCTCATTCCCATTTTAGGACCTAAAGAACAATGAAATAATAGTCAGCTAACAAATCGTTTTCAAAAGTATTACTTTCACAATCAAGAGATAAAAATGCTCTTTATAACCCAAATATATCATAGGAATGGGGATAGGAATTAAGAAATTTTGAACAAAGCACAGCCAAAATTTGAATAGTCTTAAGTGTACAATACTGCGTTTATTGCAATGAGTTCTGAAAGTAAATGGACTTGTTTAATTTGACGGTTCTAGAGCTTTACTGTTAATTGAAGGCAAAATACAGATTTATATAAAATCAGTGAGAGTTTAATCTTTACTTTGTTAAATTATATTGATTATTTTCTTTTGTATTTTAATGAATTACGTGCAGTGTATTAATCCAAACTAAGCATTAAAATATTATCAATTAAAGCCTTTTTAAATCTGAAAAAAATAATAGCAATAATATAGTAGATACTTTTATAAACACTAGAGATATAAAGCTATGTAATAGATTTATAGATATGTAATAGCTATGTAATAGCTTTATGTAATAGCTATGTGATAGCTTTGGGGGGTATAACGCTATGTAATAGCTTTATGTGCTCTTATATAAGAGCATATACGGTTTACATATGCTCTTATAAAGAGAAGAGCATAATCGGTTTCCATTTAAGAAAGAAGTAGAGTTTTAATACTTTACGTTATTTAAGCCAAAACGACCTTAAACAATAATTGGATTGATAATAGTTTAAATTTGTTATCATTTTTGACTCGGATGAGTGGAATTTCGAAAAGATAAAGAGTTTGAAGTCAGACTTTTGATAAGCACTGAGCTACCAATATGTAAGTTACTTTACGTACACTTTACGTTAAGCCAATGCAACCAATATGTACAGAAAGAGGGTAAAACGAAAACAGATGTGCATTAGTGCTGTTAGTAGTCAAGGTGTATAAAACTAGAATTCATGAAGAGAGATTTTTAGCTGGTTTTTAATGCCGCAGTTACTTTGATTAAACTAGCAACTATTTAATTGATAAATAAGAATCCATTACACGATCACCACTTCCGATTTCAATCAATCTTTACGATATCATACTAAACTATATATAAGGAGAATTTATTATTGACAGTTTATCTTCCGCACAAACGGATGAAAACGTTTAGTTGTGACATTTATATTTTATTGTGAATTGAAAAATACATTAAAATGATATGTATTGCTTTTATTCTACTCAACAATTACGAAATTACCAACAATTCTATAAAATATACAGAGTCCAAATAGCAGAGTCCAAATTTTTAAATGAATATTTTAAGCTTTTAATAATATATCATATTAATTAATTGAAGCAAATTTCAATAAATTTTTCCCAAATAATTTCGAATAGCACCAAAATGATTAATAATAAATAAAGTTAGGCCAACATTATTGAATATTATTTCAAATTAATACAATACTATTCGGATTTTAAAAACGTAGTTTTGCAATTTTCTTTAGAAGCGAATGAGCTTGTATTTTGATATATTAGCATACTGTATTTGTAAAATTATATTCTTAAATAATGGACATTTCATTGATTTCTCTTAAAAATTGAGTTCCTACCAAAATCGAATTTATTTCTAAACAGTTTTACATACAAAATGAATCCATTACAGCAGCTCAATCCATTAATTGAGCTGCTGTAAAAGTAGACTCATTATTCATGTGAAGTTCGACAAGTAATTTAATAAATTTGAATCGTCTTTGCATGCATTATGCTTTGAAAAATAACTTTCATCATTGTGTTCTTATGACAGACCGTTATAGCTTAGAGAACAATTGATGATAAGCTACAAATTATATAATCATATTATGCAATTAAGTTAAAGTTAAGCGGCTTTTGGTTTAGTTTCAAAAAATTAAACGTGAAAACGTGTGCATTATTATCACACCTCTCATTAGTTCACTGCTTCTAATAAATGCAAACTCGTTGATCTTTGGATTCAATCTAAGTACAGAGTTAATTAGTGACAACACAATTGATTTAAGCCGCGCTTAAACCATATATTTTATTTTTGAAATCGTTAAAATAATATTAGATTTTCAAATTTGTTTAGTTCACAAGAAGTGATTTACAATTAAAAAATTTTTGAGATATTCATCAAAATTTAAATTACTGACAAATAGCCTATTTCATATTGTTTATGTACATGAAAGGTTAAAAATTATATATTGAAAAATTTATATATTAAAAAAATCATATTGTTTGTTTGTAACGTTAAAAAATTGTTTAAAATTGTTAAATAGATTTGCAGCACATACATTTCGAATTCGTTATCGATTTGCCGCACATACATTTCGCTAGAAATTAAGCTATATTTAAATGCTGTAAAAATTATAGTTTAACTAAATGTTCTTACAAGAAAATGATACACATATACCCGAGTTCATCAGAATGCTGCTTTTCCGTATATTAAAATTTCAATGCAAAGGATTTCTGAATTCACAATTTAACGGATGCATTTAAGATATTTTTTCTTATATTTCACACGGATGTGATCAGGAGATCATAACAATACCGTTTTTATAAAAACAATCAACACATATATCTAACAAGCAATGCCTTTTATGTACAAAAGCCGTATTTCGTAATAAATCCTGAAACATTGTTTATTCAGCACATCATATCGCCGTATACCAATGGAATCCTAGACCGTTGTTATCAAGCTTCTTTGATGCAATCTCTGTGATTAATATAGTTGGTAGAGACCAATAATAATATTTCCTATATTTTTGTCATGGCGTGGTCCCAACCGGAAGTAGCTTATAAATTGATTTTAATTTATACTTACAATATATAAATTGTAAGAGCGAAAATCGCTTGAAACTGTGGTCAAAGAGCCTAAACTGACTACTATTGATTTTTAATCCATAATTGCTGCAAAATAACTGGATTTCGATCATCAGCTCCATCAGTCTAGTGAACCTTTTAGTTATTCTCTATAAGGCACAAATGCGTATCCGATTGTTACGAGGGTACTGAATTTCTCACAGGATGCCGGAAAGAATTCGTTTTTTATAAATTGTTAGTGCGAAAATCTCTTGAAACTGTGGTTCAGGAGCCTAAACTGGATACGATTGATTTTTAATCAATAATTGCTGCTAAATAACTGGACTTCGATCATCATTTCCATCAGTCTAATGTATCACTTCGAGACGCTTCCAACCACCCAGCAGGCATCGTCAGTCAGATAAAGTAGTTGGGGTGCGTTTCGGTTGCTTTTTGATAACTGTTAAGACAACAACAATTCCACACGATGCTAGACGAATTCATGTGTATAAAGCGTTTTTACTGGCTTGTTGCGTAAGTGGAATTTCTAGTTATTCTTCATGAGGCACAACTGCGAATCCGTTGGTTACGAGGGTACTGAATTTCTCACATGATTCCGGAAGGAATGCGTTTTTTATAAATTGTAAGTGCGAAAAATCGCTTAAAAATGTGGTCCAGAAGCCTAAACTGGCTACGATTGATTTTTAATCAATAATTGCTGCTAAATAAGTCGACTTCGATCATCAGCTCTATCAGTCTAATGTATCACTCCGAGACGCTTCCAACTACCTAGCACACATCGTCAGTCGGAAAAAGTGGTTCGGGTGCATCATCGAGCCTAGTTAGTACTTGGATGGGTGACCGCCTGGGAATACTGGGTGTTGATGGCTTTTTTATTGGACTCTGCTCTATTGTTGATTGCATTTTCTTTGTAGATTGCAAAGAAGATTGGGATCGTTTTCAATCAGAATTAAACTGTATGAAGTTACTAATTTTCAAAGACAGAAACGTCCAACCATCCAACTCCGCCCTTTTTCTTCGACCATTAACTCTAGAGACTATCTATGTAGTAAAAAAACAAATTTTCGAATATATGCTCATAGAATTTGTGTGTCGTCAATCGGATCTTGACGGCTTTATTTTCCCGCAATGTTTTAAATGCCAGCAATGGGACCATTAGTCAACACATTATTCCAATGAAACCAAATGTGTTCATTGTGCAGAGAATTACGACTCAAAAAGCTGCCACAATGAAACCAAAAAATGTTGTGCCAATTGCAATTAATCAGGACACAAAGCCTACGACAAAAGATGTAGTGAATTTACTGACTATGTTACTTGAAGCAAACGCAGTGATGCTTCTTCGGTGGTAAGTCACAATAATACAAGCACAACACCTAATTATACACTGTACACAAAAACAACCAACGGACCATCACGATTCAGATAACTCTATTATAGAGACCATTAATTCATTAGAAAAAATAAACAAATTCAACAGGAGCTCATCATCAGAAGATAAGAACAGCACAACATCACTAAGCCCTACAAAAGTAAAAAAACCCGCAAAAATAAATAATTCGTAAACACATTATGATTATCCGACAATGGAATTGTGCCTCAATAAAAAATATTCGGAGCTCCTATGACAGCTTTGTTAGCTGCGATGTAATACTGCTGCAAGAGGCCCTTGATGGGCAACTTCGGGTCCCGATAGTCTCTTTGGCGGATACACACTTTTTTATCTACACAACTCACAAAGCAGACATCTAAACCTTTTATCAATCATTAAAACGAGCTTATCACCTTCACTAATTGCAAAAGATACAAACGAAATATACTCCGTACAAATTATTAAGATTATATCGAATGGTAATCCTCTACATATAAGCAATATATACGTCAAACCTGTCAATAAATCAAGATTACCTGATTTATTCTAGGTGACTGGAACAAACACTCACATGGATAACAATGAGATCACAATAATGAATTTGAACAATATGATATCCGAATTCTCCTCCGAATTCTTATTTTCAAAAACTAAACAACACCACTCCTATTTCTGCTCGTCCTTGGCAAAAATCAAAAAAGCCTACTTAAAAGCATCTCTTAACGATGACAGAGAACTTATGAAGATCCTTAGTTCGAACTATTGGGAAGTCAAGACTATACAAATACTATCCCAGCAAAAGAAACTTATCAGAGAGGCCAAATCATACTCTAGACAATGGTGGTCTATTGCTCATAACGCCACCAAAAGAAGCTGGATTTACAGAGCTCACAAATGGCTTCTTACTAACGGAAAACAAAAAATCTTCGAAGAGATAAAAGTGAAACACCTGAAAAACGCTAGACCTACAAACGAAGCCTTCATTAATAGAAGTTCCCTAATTAAAAATCTATCCCTGAACGAAGAAGATTTTGAATTGAACAAGTATGACCTGGCTAACGCTTGGCCTAGATTAGCAAAACTATCTAATGACGGCTCTTCTCCCTCAGCTGCGTGTCTCAAATTACTCAATTTCGAGTCGAGAATTATGGTAAGTCAATTCATTGTTAACAGATCAACTTCACAATGGAAAGAATTATCAGTAGGCAAGATGTTCTTCATTCCTAAAGGAAAAAAAACAATTAACGATGTTTAACATATTCGACCAATCACGTTGTCAAATCAATTACTCAATATCTATGAGAGAGCACTAGCAAGGAAACTGTACAGCTGGTATGAGCGCTCTGGTTTCTTTCCTAACTGGGTTTATGGCTTCCGTAAAAAATGCTCAGCACATAACGCAGTAAGAAAGCTACAAGACAAGATTAAAAGGAAAGAAGGAGAATGCGATAAATTTAAATTGTTAATTTCCTTAGATATCGAATCAGCCTTTGATTCCATAAATATGATTCCCGTCTGGAGAGAAATGCTACAGGACGGGATCCCATTATGCCTTATTAAAAGAATCTTATCTACAGTGTACCAAAAAAGTTTCAAGCTGGCTGATTTCGACTGCGATACCAGTTACCATCTGATCAAGGGACTGCCACAGGGCTCGCCTCTTAGCCCAATACTATTCATGATCGCAACCAAAGATATCCTGAGAGATATGAATGATGATAAAACAGTAGTAACACAGTATGCAGACGACTTGTCTCTTGTATTTGTCTGCGGTAAAAATCTCAAAACATTCACCAATAGAATCAAAAATTGTCTCGATAAAATAAATTCAAGACTAGAAAAACTGGATCTCTCAATAAATATTGCTAAAACCAAGCTACTATCGTCAAGGCGCGGAGGACGAAGATATCACACTAACAAAAATGTAAAGCATTACTCAGTAATATGCCTTGGACAAAGACATTAAAAATATTGGGTAGCACTTTCACTCCGACTCTCTCAACAAGATTTGATCTCTCAAGATTTGGGCTATCACTTAAGATTGGATTACCATATTATAGAAGAGGTAAAACACTAGGACTTAATGATATTCAGTGGGAAAATCTCTTTAAAACATTCGCGATATCAGGATTCTTCTTCGGAGGAATAAGACCGCCGGAAGATAGAGATCAATTCTACAATAAGTGTGTAAACTTTATCGAAAGAAAAAACTTTGCAAGTGAAAGATTATTATTAAAAATTACTGATATTTTCATAGGTAGAATACTACCGTTACTATAGTAATACCAGACATTGTGAGTTGAATTCAGAAGAAAACGATTTATGTAGAAGATTAATTTGCTAATCAGGAGAGAAGACGATTTTTACCATATGGATTTTATTTATTGTCTTTTTATTTTTTTTTCTTTTTTTTTGTCCTTTTTTAGTGAATGACAAGACAAAAATGTTACTGTAAATCCTTTTGACGCCATTTTGGCATAATAAACATATTTCATGGGATACTGGGTGTTGATGGCTTTTTTATTGGACTATGCTCTATTTTGTATTGCATTTTCTTTCGTTCATTTTACAAAATTTACTCAATTCGTTTATATTCAAGTAGACTACTTGGATTTACTACACTTCATTTTTATTCATTTTATAACACACCTTTTATTTATGTGTATAATTGATGTTATGTACATTTGCTTTTGCTTTTACAAGTTAACACTATATCTACACTAATTTTAAAGTTGTCAATACGATACTTCATTTATATCCAGATTTTACAAATATTTGCATTTTATATATTTTAAATTGTATTTAATAAACTATCATATTCTAATTTTCTAGTCTAATATCAAATGATGCTCTTACACATTTTCTTTTTAAAAATGCGAAAGGTGTTTTCAAGTATCGATGTTGATGTCTTGAAATTAATGTAAATAAACAATTTCTCTTTGTTATTAACATTATTTGTATGAATTTGGCATTACGAACAACATGATAATCAAATTAAAAAATAAACAGTTTTTTACAGTAATAGCGTAAAAAACAACAAAATGTTTATTTACGAACATTAAGGTTTTGAATATTATCGACGATAATCAAAACTGTAACGCTATACCATTTTTATATTATGTGATAATCTCGAATCGAACTTAACAAACGAACATGTCGTTAATAAATAATATTAGTAAATATAGGCAATTGGTTAGAATATTTTAAGTTTAACCTATTTTGTATTACATTCAACAAATGCTTTCGACTATTTACAAATTTGTGAGTATATATCTTTATAAAAATACGAAAAACGCTTTCCGAAATTCTAAATAATTAAAAAAATCTTCATGACTTTTTGCTTAAATTATTTTAGCAATGATTCAAAGAATTATATTTAATAACATGTAATATCATTAAACAAATATTGAAAGAACATTTCATTCACATTTTGTATAAACGATTTTTGAGGCGTAATAGTTTTCCAACGACTTGTATTAAGATTTTAACTCGTTCGTGGTCATGTAAAATCTTGAAGAAGTGATTTAAAGAAGCGTTAGTAAAATTAATTAACCTTATATTCGGAAAACGATATACATATATATGTTATAATAATTATAACGCCTATCTAACAAAAATTAAACCATCAAGTAAATATAAATATATGGATAAAATTGAATTAATAGAATCCTTAAATATTTTGATAAATCAAAATTATTTAAAAGTAGGGACATCTATATTTAGACAAGTAAAAGGTGTTCCAATGGGTGGTAATAGTAGCCCAATTATAGCTGACTTGTTTTTAAGCTTTATAGAATATGAATTTGTTCATAACTGTGTAAAAACTAAATCTAAACAATATAAATATATGAAATATATGTTTCGATACATTGATGATATATGTGTATTTAATTCTAATAATTTTTATTCAATTAGTGAGCACATTTATCCAGAAAGCCTTATTCTTAACAAAACCAATATTAATGATAAAGAAGGTGTATATCTAGATATGAACATTAAATTAACATTAACTAAAACTACTATTAATTTATATCGTAAAGATGACATATTTAAATTTACAAGAAACATATTTTTGCATGAGCATTCATGCATACCATATAATATAAAATATAATACATTAAATAATGAAATTTTAAGAATTGCAACAATATGTAATGATATTGGCTTTCTTCAAAAATCATTTAAATAATTTAATAGATACATATTTTAAACTAGGTTACTATAAAAATAACATCAAGCAGAAAATAGTAAAATATATAAATCAACACAATAATATAAAGAATAAATTTAAACTCTTAAGTGGCAAATTTTTATGGATGGATAATAAATAATATACTTTGCATTAGAATAAGATACTAGATAGTTATTTCAGAGGAAATACATCATTAGCATGTATTTGGCCCCGCTGCTATGTTGGGTAGAGGAGTTAGGGGCCGAAACCTGATAGCATAGCAGTTCCTCCTGATGACCTCTAATTCTTATTCTGATACAACGTCTGTTATTTATTAGTCAATTCATAAAAATGACGTTTATTTTAAATTTTATTTTTTATTTTATTTTTTAACTTGATTTAAATTATAGAAAATCTAAAAACAATTTTTAATTTTATTATTTAATTATTAAATTTTGATTTAGCATTATTATGTTTTGTTTATTTTATAATTATATTAAATACGTAGACTCAGTTAGCAGATTTTATTTGTTCTACTGACATGTTATTATTGACCTGTGGACTTTGTTTTTCCGGTAATATGACCTCTGTTAGAAATACTTAAACTATGTATTATTGGTTACGACTTTATTATTTTTTCTTATTTTCAAACAAGCATGAATTATTAATTCTTAAAAAAGGTAGAAGTTTGCATCCCAAGGTGTTTACACTTTAAAATGTAAACTGCTTCACGTGATCACGTTTAAGAGACCAGGTAATGACCAATAGCTAGGTCGCGTAGCGCGTGGAGTGAAGGTGGTAGATCTTTATAGATCTTGTTCCAGCCTGCAACCGCCTTAAGCAGGGCAGCCCCCTGTCAGATGCTGCTGGATGGCCCGTTGTAAGTTTAGTCTGAGTCAACTAAACTAGGTGGCGACACCGAAAAAGCAACGTTAAAAATTATGACTTAAAAGTTACATGTACTCAAAAATATTGAAAAAATACGTAAGTACTAATGATTTCAATTTTAGATCTTTTAAATGTAACAGAAAAAATTGTATAGTTTGTGATGTTATAAATAATAATTGTATCGTAAGTAATACGACAAACAAATGTTTTTCATTAAATATTAATAATAATTGTAACTGCAATACCGCAGGTGTAGTGTATCTTATACAATGTACATGTGGATTGCAATATATAGGAAAAACATATCAAATGTTAAAAACTAGGTTTAGGCAACACATATATAATATACAGCATAATAGTCAAACTATATTTCATAAACATATGAGATTAATAGGACATGATATTAAAAACTGTAAATTATTTATTTTAGAACATATTATCGAAGAAAACATTTCAATATTAAATCAAAAACTATTAGAAAAAGAAGATTTTTGGTTTAAAACGCTTAATTCCATGTACCCATTAGGATTGAATGACGTGGTACAAGGAATTGGCACAAGCAGTATAGTACATAATAAACAATTATATTATAATAATCCAGTTAAACGCAAACCAAGAAGTCATGGTGATAAAAGGAATAGGAAAAATAGAGTTAAAAATATTAAAAAAGATATGTATATAAATGAACAATTAGAAATATTAAAACAACTTTTAAGTGATAATAAGCTAAAAGATCTTTATGTAAATATAAGAAGTTTTTCTAAAGATATCATATGTTCAATAAATCAAAAATTAATTAACGACTATGATAGGCTAAGTTGTATAATAGACAGTTATTGTAATACAAAATACTATAATCGTACAATAAATGTTAATAATAACAATAGAAAATATACATTAACCATAAACTTCATTAATAAATGTATAGATAACATAAATATAGCCGGACTTTTAAATAATTCTAAAAGTAAAGAAATAATAGGGTCAGATTTAAGTAAATATATTCCTAAAATAAGGTATAAACTCCTACCACCATTAGGACGAAAAATTTGTAATTATAATAAAGAATTAAAATCAATATGTAACGATAATATTAGAAACATAATGGAAACAGAATGCAATTGTAAAAGTCTTAGTTTTGATAAAATAAATGAACATATATGTACCCATAATCTAGAATTAATTAAAAATTGTGAATTAAGAAAGCTGCTATCAAAAGGGTATAAATATAGATTAAATAATAACAACGACAAAAATAAAATTTACAATTCGTTATATAATAACTTAAATGATTACTTTAGTAAGCTGATTAATAGTGAAAGCTCGAATATATCTAAGATTAACATTTGGAAAGATTATATATTTGATAAAATTAAAAATAAAATGAAAATAACAAACAATTATAAAAGGAAAGATAAAATTAATAAAGATATGTATAAAGAACTTACTAAATTAAAGGATAACTATATAATAACAACTATTGATAAAGCTAGTAATAACTTTGTCTTCATATGCAAAAAGCTTTATTATGATATACTAATGAAAGAGGTAAATTCTAATGATTTAAATGTAAATCCAACATATGAACGTAGTGAGTTGAGTTTAGAAACAATTATTACAAGTCACTGTTCTATAATGGATAAAAAGGGTATAAAGGTTGAATTAGATAATAAAACTATACCTATATTATATTGGAATCCAAAATTACATAAAAATCCAATAAAACCTAGGTTCATATGTAGTGCGTTTAAATGTACATTAAAACCACTTTCTGTCTATATGAATAAAATACTTAAAGTAATTAAAGCACATTTTAAAAAATATTGCAAGGTAATCGAAATTAATACTGGTATGAAAACACTATTTCAGTATTAATTCTACAAAAGAATTTTTAGAACAGACAAAAGGAATAAATTTTCAAAATATAAATACATACGATTTTAGTACGCTTTATACAAATCTAGATTTAGTAGATATTAAAGAAGCGTTAGTAAAATTAATTAATCTTATATTCGGAAAAAGATATACATATATATGTTATAATAATTATAACGCCTATCTAACAAAAATTAAACCATCAAGTAAATATAAATATATGGATAAAATTGAATTAATAGAATCCTTAAATATTTTGATAAATCAAAATTATTTAAAAGTAGGGACATCTATATTTAGATAAGTAAAAGGTGTTCCAATGGGTGGTAATAGTAGCCTAATTATAGCTGACTTGTTTTTAAGCTTTATAGAATATGAATTTGTTCATAACTGTGTAAAAACTAAATCTAAACAATATAAATATATGAAATATATGTTTCGATACATTGATGATATATGTGTATTTAATTCTAATAATTTTTATTCAATTAGTGAGCACATTTATCCAGAAAGCCTTATTCTTAACAAAACCAATATTAATGATAAAGAAGGTGTATATCTAGATATGAACATTAAATTAACATTAATTAAAACTACTATTAATTTATATCGTAAAGATGACATATTTAAATTTACAAGAAACATATTTTTGCATGAGCATTCATGCATACCATATAATATAAAATATAATACATTAAATAATGAAATTTTAAGAATTGCAACAATATGTAATGATATTGGCTTTCTTAAAAATCATTTAAATAATTTAATAGATACATATTTTAAACTAGGTTACTATAAAAATAACATCAAGCAGAAAATAGTAAAATATATAAATCAACACAATAATATAAAGAATAAATTTAAACTCTTAAGTGGCAAATTTTTATGGATGAATAATAAATAATATACTTTGCATTAGAATAAGATACTAGATAGTTATTTCAGAGGAAATACATCATTAGCATGTATTTGGCCCCGCTGCTATGTTGGGTAGAGGAGTTAGGGGCCGAAACCTGATAGCATAGCAGTTCCTCCTGATGACCTCTAATTCTTATTCTGATACAACGTCTGTTATTTATTAGTCAATTCATAAAAATGACGTTTATTTTAAATTTTATTTTTTATTTTATTTTTTAACTTGATTTAAATTATAGAAAATCTAAAAACAATTTTTAATTTTATTATTTAATTATTAAATTTTGATTTAGCATTATTATGTTTTGTTTATTTTATAATTATATTAAATATGTAGACTCAGTTAGCTGATTTTATTTGGGTATTCTGATTAAGAATACTAAATATTTTTTAACGAAATTATAAATAAAGCATGAATAAATATTTTTAAAACGATCACTGATTAAAAACAATGTATATATCGTGTAAAAACGAATAAATGTAAATCCAAATGTTTAGATGATAGCGTGGTTTTGGAAACAATAGAGTACGTGAACGTTCATATACAAAAAAGAAATTGTTAACGTTGATGATAAGGATGAAAACCGGAATTATATGTAAAATGGCAAATGCGGCATGTAATACAAAGAAAATATAAAAATATAAAAAACAAATCGCAAAAGCGTCAAAATTGGTTCAGTTGTGAATTTTGCGGTGTAAATAACAAATCAAAAATGTAAAAACAAGCTGTAAATATCAACATTGTAATATATATTCTTACTACGCCATCAGCCATATCATGCTGAATGCACCGGTTCTCGTTCGATTACCGAAGTTAAGCAGCATCGAGACTAGTTAGTACTTGAATGGGTGACCGCCTGAGAATACTCATATAAATAATATTTTCTGGGAATACCGGAGCATCAAACAATCAAAGTTGGTAATTTTTTTTCGCATCTATACGTGTTAAATATTTGAACTCTATAAATTCTGCAGTAAACCAATCTTTCTATTTGATATAAAATCAAAAAGATATATCCATAACAAAGAATAATATCGTATCATCGTTTTATTATGAACGAAGACACGTCAATAAACAACATTGCAAATGTTACGGCAAAGAAATACAAACTAATTCCGATTAAAGCTCATAATAACGTGATTATGCTGTCCTGGACGGGAATGATTTTTAGGAAGACCCTTTGGTACCAAATTATTATTTCATGGTTCAAATCACACAAATCTCATGCCAGCAACCTTTCTCTTTTCTCTTATTTCGGTACAAGGGCAAAAATCGCCTTTACGGAAGAAAAGTAGAAATCGAGCTTTATATACTTCATTCAAAACAATAAGGACGTAAGTAAATTTGGGATTTCCTTTAAAGATGCTAGTGCGGAATTTATTAGAAAACAGTACACGTTAGTTTCAAAACAAAAACAGTGCAATTACAGTCAATCTAAAAAACGTTAAAATGTAATTCTTCTGGAAAGTGTCTTCTATCTTCCGCCAGTTGTATGAGCCTTTTATCCGGTCTGCTCGTCCGTCCCTTGGCTGTAAGATAGATGTCGGTCACGCGCCCGTCTGTTATCTATATGCGTTGATCGTTGACAAAAGTAATTGAAAACGTTTACTGATTGTTCGGCTGCGGTTTGGCACATGTTGTGCTGTGTTTTCACACTCAGCCCGTAGAACTTCAACGTTTTCAACAGCTCGCTCGTTGCCGAGCCCCGAGATCCAACGACAGCGGCGTGGCAGGTGACATCTTCAATGTCTATGGCGTAGAGTTCTGCTACCAGTTTCTTCAGAGGCGTATACCGATTTACTTTGGACTTTTCGGCACGCTTGAAAGTATCTGTGTTTGTTTCGTACACCACAGCAAAGTCGAGTATTGCTGCCTTTCTGGCATTTGGGAAGTACGTGATCACATCAGGTATTAGGATTGTACCGTCTTCGGTCTGTATCCTCTTGTTCTCTTCAATCACGCATTTTCCCTCTTGCCTTCGCCGTAACGCATATATGAATCGCCTTTGTACCGCATCATGCCTTCTAACCATTGCTGCTTTTGAGTATAGGCACTCATTTATGGCATGTAGCGGTGTCTCGCGACTAGCACCACAATGTCTACAGCTCTCATTCCTTCCATGTCCTGTTGTCATTCTGTTAAGGATGACTCTTGTCGGAAGTAGGCCTGTACGGAGACGTACTTGCTGTAGATATTGTCTTCGGTTCCCTCGCCTGTAACGGAATGCTAGTAGAGCCTTTGGAGGTGGAACTCCAGTCAAGTATTGCATTCCTTGGCTTTGTGTTACGCAGGCGGACCAATCTTCCTGCAGTCGCAACTGCTTGTTCTCCTTCATGCCTTTTGCTTCGTCATAGGTGGACCTAATTGCTCTTTCTAGATTCTGGGTTATTCTAGAGCTTTCGGCCCACCTAGCTAGCACAGGGTTCTCGCGAGCAAATGCCCGGATGTCGTTGTGGCGTTCAGTGAGAACATCGAAGAGGATGGATCTAAAACCCATACCTCCTTTCGTCAGAGGAAGATGGAAGAAACCGGTAGAGAGGAATTTTGGAAGCCCCAAGATTCTTTTAAATTCGCCTCGAATCTTGCTGTCCAATGATTCTAAATCTGTGGTGCTGACCGTCGATTTTGACAGTCCGAACGTCAGCTTTGGTATCACATAATCATTAAACAAGTGGGCAACTTGGAGTGGCGATAACGCCGCAGATCTTAACAGTCTCCAAGCTTTTTCCACCTCTCTCTCAAAATGACTGATTTTAAAACCACGTTGAGGGTCACATCCGAGGTACTGTAGTGGTGCTTCTCTTGATGATAGAGGTATCAATTCATCTGCTATCTTTGCGAAGCTTGAGTCCACCATTTTTCCTGTTCCTTTCGGAAACGTTTTGCCAAAGGACTGACACTTTGACGCTCGGAATGTTAGCCCAAGTGGTCTCAGACCATCAATTAACATTTGTATAGCAGCATTTACACGTGAAGGATCATTGCCGAACAGCACGATGTCGTCTGCGTATGCGATATGAGTCATTTTGATGCTTTGATGCTCAAAGCCATGTTTCTCTGGAATCAACCTGGCGAGGGTTGAATCTATCGCAAATGCAAATAAGAACGACGAGAGCGGATCACCTTGTTTCACACCTCTCTCTATGCTGATTTTCCCTGTCTGGCCATTTCTGGCTTTGAAAATCGTTCGGCATCCCGTGTAGCTACTCGCGAGATAGCGTATCATGAAATCAGGGCATTCCGCCTGTACTAGAGCCTTTTTCAGTGCCGAGTGATCTAAATAATCAAAGGCAGATTTAATGTCTAGAAATGCTAGGTAATGCGCCTGTTTCTTTGCGTTGCAGTATTTCACCAAATTTCTTATACATGCAACGTTAGCTCCTATCGCCGAATCTGAGAATGCGCTTTGATTCGACTTGAAGCGGTACGCCTTGTTTAATCTCGCTAATAAGACCTTATGAACGATTCTTGCTAACATCGAAGAAATCGTTATTGGACGCCAATTGTCGAGTTTACGTGCAGCCTCAACCTGTAGTTCGCCATTAATCCAAAGTTTTGCAGGTTTAGGCAGTAATACACTTCTGTGTTCGCGCCACGCGTTGGGCATGTATCCAGCGCTAAGACAGGCGTTGGCGATTACTGTGAGTACCACTAATTCGGGGTCATATCTTCGTAGTAGACTAACGTTTACGAGATCTACACCCGCGGAAGAACGCTGCCCCATACGACTCATCATCATTTGGAGTTCGGTCCTAGACACGAACTCATAGAAATCGTCTTCTGGAGCGAATCGTCCTCCTCTATTCTGTGTACCTCGGGGGGTAACAGGTGGTTCACTTGCACGTTGCAGGTCAGGGTTACTGTGAGAATAGACCTGCTTAAAATGTTCCTCGACATTGCTAGCAGAAATCTGGCACTCCAAATTCTTATCACCGCCCAGAATTTCTTTAGCTAGCTTGGCTGTGTCCGAGAAGTAAAGGGCTCGGTTACGTCGCACCATGCATTGCCTTTGCGAAGATTTTGTCCCACCTACTTTCATGTAACACGGAAGGTAGTCAGACATTCCCTCCTTCCTTAGATACTTTGTTCCGTGAGAGCCATTCTTCGCATTAAAGGGTACATATATCTCATCATCTTCTGCGACGTCTGCAATTACTCTGAAGATAACATTGTATTTTTCGGAAGCAGCCTGTAATACCGTTTTCTCAGAGACGCAGTACCCCCGACGAAGCGAGTCTAAGAGCTGGTTAATGTGCAAATTACATGTCAAGTCTTTCGCCAGCTCCTTTGACCACCTTTGCTTGTCAGATTGGATTCGATCAATCAGTGATTTTCTGACAGTGTTAGCCTGCGCAGGGTTCCAGAAAATCAGTTGCGCAATACTTCTGAATATTTGATCTGCACCTTTCTTAAGGGGGACTATACCGAGTCCTAACTGCTGAAGGCGACGGCTTGGGTTGATCACTCTGGCTCTTGAGTACTTAGTTAAGTACAAGGTGTATGCCGTGACCATATCATCAATGTTCCGATTACTCGGAACATCTTCCCATTCCATCGCTGCGCTTTTGATGCTGTTTAGGAAGGCCACAAATCGTGGATGTGCTCGTTCCTCGTTGCTTGCTTGCTCAAGCGCGTCGATTGCTTGTACCGACGTGTATCTGAACGGCCGATCGTTCCTCGTTGCGTCTTCCTCTTCATCTGCCCATCGTATCGATCTTCGTACGCTATTTGAACAGACTGTTTCGTGCGTTGTATCTGCATCTGCGCACGTCTCCGTAGCATCATTAACTTCAGCAGTACTTTCGCGTGATGCGCAGGGTGGGTCGTAATTTACAGTTGCTGCTACTGTAACCCTGCTTTCGTTATTATTAGGCGCTGCATCACACGCCGGACACAAAGGTCTAATTGATGGTTCAGTCGGTGCTGTCGGAGTGTTGTCTGCACCCCTTCGTACTTGCACTTGTGAGTGCTCTTGCGATATGTAAGCATCATCTGCTTGATCGCGTGCGCACTTGACCTCGACGTCTTCGGTAGTTTCCGAGGTAACTGCAGTGGGGTAGTCTTGGCTTGATAGTTTTCCATCACAGTTCTTCACATGTCGTCTCATACTATCAAGCCTTTGGCTTCTAAAGCTACTGCATTTGCTACACTCATACTGTATGACCTCGACGTTGTGCTCTTCAATGAGATGAGAGCTCATTTTGGAGTAGTTGTATCTACTCATGAATGCACGTTCACAGTACATGCATTCAAAAGGTCCTTCAGTAGGGTAGGGCATCACAAGGTTATTTTCAACCCTGGCCACAATAGCCATCTTGCCAATGACTTCGCCAGATACGTTGCTATCTGGGCTTACAGACAATCTCTTTGCGCTAGTTATGCATCGTGAAAAATGAGCGTTTATAGATCGTGAGTTCTCGCTTTCAAACGCGTTGCAGAGTGCGCAACGGTAAGTTACATGCGTAGCGTGCTCACGTTCCACGTGTTCCTCAATTTTTCGACAGCGGGCATTACCGGTGATTACCACGCTGCATGCTGGGCATTCTAGTACTGTGCCCTTAGCGCCAAAGGCAATATAAACAGACGTATTTCCAGAGGTTTGTTGCTGCTGCACTGTTTCATATGACGCACTGTTTGATTTGTCGTCGACATCCCACGGTGTACTGCCGTCAGTTGCCATTATTGCTTGAGAGAGAGGAGTTCCATCAGCCACCGCCTGAAGTAAAGAGCCGCCGTTTTCTGGTTCGCACCTTCCTTGCGGATTGGGGTGCGTATCGTCATGTTCGGTCGGATTTACAACTATTGATGACTGACTTTCCTCCTCGGTTGCAACAGATCGATAATTTTTGTCCATTGCATGTCTTCTCGCAGTGCATAATTCTCCAAGACGCTGCTGCCCATCCTGAAGAATAGAGACACTTAGTCTGGCCACTCATGTGCTACCTTCTCAACATGGTTGGACCTGCCGCACTGCTTAGCAACCGGATTGTGTAAGCGTGGCGTTGATCTAGCTAACACAATCATCATGGCACACAAGCTTTCTCACCACGTCAAGGTGGTCTCCCTCGAGTAAACTTTATTGTCAGAAATCTTCCCCCTGATATGGGCAAAGAAGATGGGATCGTTTTCAATCAGAATTTAACTGTATGAAGGTACTAATTTTCAAAGACAGAAACGGTCAACCATCTAACGCCGCCCTTATTACTTCGACTATCAGCTCTAGAGACTATCTATGTAGTAAAAACAAATTTTTGACTATATGCTCATAGAATTTGTGTGTCGTCAATCGGATCTTGACGGCTTTATTTTCCCGCAATGTTTTAAATGCCAGCAATGGGGTCACTGGTCTACACATTGTTCCAATGAAACCAAATGTGTTCATTGTGCAGAGAAACACGACTCAAGAAGCTGCCTTTATAAAAACAAAAAATGCTGTGCCAATTGCAACCAATCAGGACACAAAGCCTACGACAAAAGATGTAATGAATTCACTGAGTATGTTACTTGGAACGAATGCAATGGTGCTACTTCGGTGGTAAGTCACAATAATACGAGCACAACAC
Organism: Pomphorhynchus laevis; assembly: GCA_012934845.2. Taxonomy (NCBI): domain Eukaryota; kingdom Metazoa; phylum Acanthocephala; class Palaeacanthocephala; order Echinorhynchida; family Pomphorhynchidae; genus Pomphorhynchus; species Pomphorhynchus laevis. Next base: position 26,901 of record WNNJ02002196.1, on the reverse strand, counting down.
CTAATTATACATTGTACACAAAAACAACCAAACTCCAGGGACAAATTACAGCTCTTCAAAAGATTATTGACGAACTAACAGGCGAAAAAGCAACACTCATTAAAGAAGTTTATTCGCTCAAAGAACGCATTAGCCAGTTAGAAAATCAAAAGCCCAATATACGACTACGATCTAATCGTGTAGTTGAAAAAGTTAGCAAAAATACGGACCCTCACGATTCAGATAACTCTATTATAGAGACCATTAATTCATTAGAAAAAAATGAACAAATTCAACAGCAGCTCATCATCAGAAGATAAGAATGGCACAACATCACTAAGCTCCCCGAAGCCTACAAAAGTAAAAAAAGCCCGCAAAAATAAATAATTCTTAAACCCATTATGATTATCAGACAATGGAATTGTGCCTCAATAAAAAATATTCGGAGCTCCTATGACAGCTTTGTTAGCTGCAATGTAATACTGCTGCAGGAGGCCCTGGGTTTGGCCACTTCGGGTCCGGATAGTTTTTTGGCGGATACACACTTTTTCATCTACTCAACTCACAAAGCAGACATCTAAACCTTTTATCAATCATTAAAACGAGCCTATCACCTTCACTAATTGCACACGATACAAACGAAATATACTCCGTACAAATTATTAAGATTATATCGAATGGTAATCCTCTACATATAAGCAATATATACGTCAAACCTGTCAATAAATCAGGTTTATCTGGATGGCCTAAAATTCAAAAACGCGCAATTAAAGATCTGATTTGGTGGCTACATGAAAGCGGTGTAGATATGATTCTAGGTGACTGGAACGATAACAAGGCTAATAACGTTAATAGTTTTCATCTGAAAATATACAAAACAATATTACCAAGTAATAACACATTCAAATACTCTTCCCGTGGTCAAGCGTCGACCATCGACTTTGCTATGGTACGTCCGGAATTGGATTTACTCGAGATGGGACTTATTAGGCCATCTGACTCTAAGGATATTTATCACTTCATCATCACATGGAAAACCGGTGAAGGGATAGCAAAACTTACTTTCAAACCTACTTTACTAAACATATGTCGATTCAACAATGAAGTTTTGAAATATACAAACACTCACATGGATAACAATGAGATCACAATAATGAATTTGAACAATATGATATCCGAAATTTCCTCCGAATTCTTATTTTCAAAAACTAAACAACACCACTCCTATTTCTGCTCGTCTTTGGCAAAAATCAAAAAAGCCTACTTAAAAGCCTCTCTTAATAATGATAGAGAACTTATGAAGATCCTTAGTTCGAACTATTGGGAAATCAAGACTATGCAAATACTATCCAAGCAAAAGAAACTTATCAGAGAGGCCAAATCATACTCTAGACAATGGTGGTCTATTGCTCACAACGCCAACAAAAGAAGCTGGATTTGCAGAGCTCACAAAAGGTTTCTTACTAACGGAAAACAAAAAATCTTCGAAGAAATAAAAGTAAAACACATGAAAAACGCTAGACCTACAAACGAAGCCTTCATTAATAGAAGTTCCCTAATTAAAAATCTATCTCTGAACGCAGATTATTTTGAATTGAACAAATATGACCTGGCTAACGCTTGGCTTAGATTAGCAAAATAATCTAATGACGGCTCTTCTCCCTAAGCTGCGTGTCTCAAATTACTCAATTTCGAGTCGAGAATTATGGTAAGTCAATTCATTATTAACAGATCAACTTAACAATGGCAAGAATTATCAGTAGGCAAGATGATCTTTATCCCTAAAGGAAAAAAAGAACAATTAACGATGTTCAACATATTCGACCAATCACGCTGTCAAATCAATTACTCAATATATACGAGAGAGCACTAGCAAGAAAACTGTACAGCTGGTATGAGCGCTCTGGTTTCTTTCCTAACTGGGTGTATGGCGTCCGTTTAAAATGCTCAGTACATAACGCAGTAAGAAAGCTACAAGACAAGATTAAAAGGAAAGAAGGAGAATGCGAAAAATTTAAATTGTTAATTCCCTTAGATATCGAATCAGTTTTTGATTCCATAAATATGATTGCCGTCTAGAGAGAAATGCTACAGGACGGGATCCCATTATGCCTTATTAAAAGACTCTTGTCTACGATGTTCCAAAAAAACTTTCAAGCTGGCTGATTTTGACTGCGATATCAGTTACCATCTGATCAAGGGACTGCCACAGGGCTCGCCTCTTAACCCAATACTATTCATGATCGCAACCAAAGATATCATGAGAGATATGAATGATGATAAAACAGTAGTCACACAATATGCAGACGACTTGTCTCTAGTATTTGTCTGCGATAAAAATCTCAAAACATTCACCAATAGAATCAAAAATTGTCTCGATAAAATAAATTCAAGACTAGAAAAACTGTATCTCTCAATAAATATTGCTAAAACCAAGCTACTATCGTCAAGGCGCGGAGGACGAAGATATCACACTAACAAAAATGTAAAGCATTACTCAGTAATATGCCTTGGACAAAGACATTAAAAATATTGGGTAGCACTTTCACTCCGACTCTCTCAACAAGATTTGATCTCTCAAGATTTGGGCTATCACTAAAGATTGGATTACGATATTATAGAAGAGGTAAAACACTAGGACCTTATGATATTCAGTGGGAAAATCTCTTAAAAACATTCCTGATATCAGGATTCTTCTACGGAGGTATAAGACCGCCGGAAGATAGAGAACAATTCTACAATAAGTGTGTAAACTTTATCGAAAGAAAAAACTTTGCAAGTGAAAGATTATTATTAAAAATTACTGATATTTTCATAGGTAGAATACTACCGTTACTCTAGTAATAACAGACGTTGTGAGTTGAATTCAGAAGAAAACGATTTGTGAAGATTAATTTGCTAATCAGGAGAGAAGACGATTTTTACCATATAGTTTTTTCTTTTTTGTCTTTTAGTTTTTTTTATTTTTTTGTTTGTCTTTTTTTAGTGAATGACAAGACAAAAATGTTACTGTAAATTCTTTTGACGCCTTTTTGGCATAATAAACTTATTTCCTGGGAATACTGGGTGTTGATGGCTTTTTTATTGGACTCTGCTCTATAATTTAGAGCAGAGTAATGTAATATAATTAATGTAAGCAGAGTAATGTAATATAATATTTTAATTTAATATAATTTAGTAAATATTGAAAGAACATTTCATTCACATTTTGTATTAACGACTTTTGAGTCGTTATAGTTTACCAACGACTTGTATTAAGATTTTAACTCGTTTGTGGTTATGTAAAATCTTGAAGGAGTGAAGAGCGTTCCACGAAGCAAAATATCTAGAATTTGAGTATTCTAATCAAAAATTCAAAATATTTTTTAACGAAATTATAAATAAAGCATGAATAAATATTTTTAAAACGATCACCGATTAAAAACAATGTATATATCGTGTGAAAACGAATAAATATAAATCAAAATGTGTAGATGATAGCGTGGTTTTGGAAACAATGAAGTACGTGAACGTTCTTATACAAAAAAATTTTATAGTTGATGATAAGGATGAAAACCGGAATTATATGTAAAATGGCAAATTCTGCATGTATTACAAATAAAATATAAAAATATAAAAAACAAATGGGAAAAGTATCAAAATTGGTTCAGTTGTTAATTTTGCGGTGTAAATAACAAATCAAAAAATGTAGAAACAAGCTGTAAATATCAGCATTGTAATATAAATTCTTACTACGCCATCGGCCATATCATGCTATATGCACCGGCTCTCGTTCGATCACCGGTTCTCTTTGGATCACCGAAGTTAACCAGCATCGCGACTAGTTAGTACTTGGATTGGTGACCGCCTGGGAATACTTTTTTCTTTTTCTATTTGTACAATATCGGTGCATCAAACAATCAAAGTTGGCAAGTTTTTTCGCATCTATACGTGTTAAATATTTGAACTCTATAAATTCTGCAGTAAACCTATCTTTCTTTTTGGTGATAAATAAAAAAGATATATCCATAACAAAGAATAATATCGTATCATCGTTCTATTGTGAACGAAGACACGTCAATCAACAACATTGCAAATGTTGCTGCAAAGAAATACAAACCAATTCCGATTTAAGCTCATAATAACATGATTATGCTGTCCTGGACTGGAATGATTTCTAGGAAGACCCTTTGGTACCAAATTATTATTTCCTGGTTCAAATCACACAAATCTCATGCCAGCAACCTTTCTCTTTTCTATTATTTCGGTACAAGGGCAAAAATCGCCTTTACGGAAGAAAAGGAGAAATCGAGCTTTATAGACTTTATTCAAAACAATAAAGACGTAAGTAAATTTGGGATTTCCTAAGAAGATGCTAGTCCTCGAGTAAATTTTATTGTCAGAAATCTTCACCTTGATATGGGCAAAAAAGATTGTGATCGTTTTCAATCAGAATTTTACTGTATGAAAGTACTAATTTTCAAAGACAGAAACGGTCAACCATCCAACGCAGCACTTATTTCTTTGAATATTAGCTCTAGAGACTATCTATTGTAGCAACAAAAGAAATTTTAAGAGGAATATCAAATAAAAAGACTGTTACCTCTCAGTATGCAGATGACCTTGCCCTACTTTTCACTTGTGGTCACTCAATAAAAGACATGGTAAAAAGAGTACACGAAACATTGCGCTGGGACTGAACCTTAACCTGGCAAAGACAAAAATTCTTACAATTGGTGGTGGCGGAAAACGATACCAATGTTGATATTCTTGCAATGTTGATATTTACAGCTTGTTTCTAAATTTTTTGATTTGTTATTTACACCGCAAAATTCACAACTGAACCAATTTTTACGCTTTTGCGATTTGTTTTGTATATTTTTAAATTTTCTTTGTATTACAAGCCGCATTTGCCATTTGACATATAATTCCGGTTTTCATCCTTATTATCAAATTTAACAATTGCTTTTTTATATATGAACGTTCACGTACTCTATTGTTTCCAAAACCACGCTATCATCTCAACATTTTGATTTTTTTTTCATTTTTACACGATATATACATTGTTTTTAATCAGTGATCGTTTTAAATATATTTTTCAAGCTTTATTTATAATTTCGTTAAAAAATATTTTGTATTCTTAATCAGAATACGCAAATTCTAGATATTTTGCTTCGTGGAACGTTCTTCACTCGTTCAAGATTTTACATGACCACGAACGAGTTAAAATCTTAATACAAGTCGTTGGAAAACTATTACGCCTCAAAAATCGTTTATACAAAATGTGAATGAAATGTTCTTTCAATATTTGTTTAATGATATTACATGTTATTAAATATAATTCTTTGAATCATTGCTATAATAATTTAAGCAAAAAGTCATGAAGATTTTTTTGATTATTTAGAATTTCGGAAAGCGTTTTTCGTATTTTTATAAAGATATATACTCACAAATTTGTAAATAGTCGAAAGCATTTGTTGAATGTAATACAAAATAGGTTAAACTTAAAATATTCTAACCAATTGCCTATATTTACTAATATTATTTATTAACGACATGTTCGTTTGTTAAGTTCGATTCGAGATTATCACATAATATAAAAATGGTATAGCGTTACAGTTTTGATTATCGTCGATAATATTCAAAACCTTAATGTTCGTAAATAAACATTTTGTTGTTTTTTACGCTATTACTGTAAAAAACTGTTTATTTTTTAATTTGATTATCATGTTGTTCGTAATGCCAAATTCATACAAATAATGTTAATAACAAAGAGAAATTGTTTATTTACATTAATTTCAAGACATCAACATCGATACTTGAAAACACCTTTCGCATTTTTAAAAATGCGAAAGGTGATTTCACCGACGATTTTTTCATCGCCGGTCGTCCCAGTATCGAAGAAATCGCAGAAAAGAGGTGGAGCCACTCACTCTGTTCCTTCATTGAAGATTGGAAAATTACTACAACAGGCCTCCCAGGGAAATGAAGATAATGCCCATGGGCAAGTGCACACCTTGGACAGCGCCGGTGGTGGAGGGGGTAACCCCTCCACCCCTGGCTCTGTCTAGGGATGTGGCAATCCCATACAGCTGACCTAACACAATGCAGGGTACTCGAGAGCCTTTTTCACTGAATATTCTTCAGTGGAATTGGGGAGGAGCTTCTGCCCTTAGACTTTTATCTGGAAGAGATGCGGATGTTATAGTCCTTCATGAGACGCGGTCTATCCGTATCCCCCAGGACATTACTCGATTCATCCCTAATCACATTTGTTCCCACTATACTCCGTACATAACCGTTCCTCACTCCTCTGCATCTCAAGGACTCTTGACCTTAGTTAAATGCTCTTTAAGATCCTCCCTCCTTTTAAATTATGCTTGTCCAGCCTTTTCTTGTTTAGTAGTTTCACTAAGTAAGAACGGTAAACGCCTTAGTCTAGCCAATGTCTACATCCGTCCAGGAGAGATTCACATGAACCGTGACCTCCTGGATAGAATTATCGACAGCGGTTACGACATGGTACTAGGTGACTTCAACGACAGAACTGGTCGTTGGATTAATGCAGTACTCCGCAGAGCCAGGAACGGTTATCTTATTCATAAACCACCCTCCCCAACCTTTCATTGCACATCAACGAATTCACTCCTCGATTTATTACTGCTCCATGAGAAGTGGTTGCTAAAACCCTTCTGTACGGAGCAGTCGCGGCAACATCTGTCCACCTCTCATGATCTAAGTCGCTCTCGGATAGAAGAGGATACGCTGCTTCGTAGGAGATTCCACTTTGACCCTATCAGAGTGGCTTTCTTTCAGGCTGCTATCCAACGCTTCCCCCAAATTGGTAATGAGAGTTTAACCGAATTTAATTCCTACCTCTCCTCGCAAGCCACCGCATTGCTTTCTACAACCTATAAACGTCGTATTTTCAGACACACTCCGACAAAACTAAAGACCCTATCATATTTGCTCCGTCTGCCCAATCTCTCTGCTTCTGCCAGGCAAGTTCTCTCGAAGGAATATAAGAGCACTAGATATAGGTTCCAACTGGGTAGAGATAAGGTTAGCATTGCTTCCCTTAATCCATCCCAGTCTTCCTTTTGGAAGATATTCAAGAAGGAGAAGTTTGTTTGTTGGAAGGATAGGGCTTTGGGCTGGATCGGTAGTATAGGCCTTGATAAAGTTTTGGAGGAGTCACTAGCCCTACACAATTATGGAGCCACGCAATCTCCGCAACCAATCCCGTCCTGGGGATACTTCAGGAGTAGAGACCTATCTGTCACAGATATTCTCAACGCCAGGGGGCCTCTTCCGAGCACCTACAAATCCGTCGCTCCACTCTCTTCTCGTATCTGTCAGCTATTGACAGCCGATCAAAGAAGGGAGGTGGCCGTCACAATGCTATTAACCACCCCATCCGATGTGGCCGGCATCAACATTAGCAAGAGAATTTTTATTCCAAAAAGTATCTGGTCTCTTGTCCTAAAGACCTGCGGCCCATTTCGATTCAAAATTCCCTCGTCTCGATCTACGAAAAAGCGCTTGCGCGTAGAATCCGCATTCATCTAAGTAGGCGTAATTTAATCCCACCTGGTTTCCATGGGTTTGTCAAAGGTCGCTCGGTTCATTCAGCAGTTGGTGAAGTGCATCGGTTTTGTCAGGAGAACAGTCATCAGCTAGCTGTGGCTTTTTTCCTTGATTTCTCCGCTGCATTTGACCGCATTTCCATTCCATTTGTTATCTCTTTTCTCAGGTCACTCGGGTTGCCTGCGAGAATTGTTAACAGGGTGGAGATACTGCTGTACACCAAGCGATTCTTTTATGAAGACGACCCTGATGCGCATCAGTTCTACCCTATTACAGGTGTGCCCCAAGGCTCCCCTCTCTCCTATCTTATTTCTTGCTGCATCCATTGAGCTCTTTAAAATATTTAAACGCGAACAACGTCTAGTGGTATACGCTGATGATACCACAGCCCTGTTTTCTGGACGCAGGTGCAAAGACATAGTCTCGGACATCAGCCGTTTCTTTTTAAGATTAAAAGACCAGTTACCCAAGTCCAATCTTATTTTAAACTCCGCCAAATCGCAGGTGGTGGTCTTTCATGGCGCCAATGCAACAAAGAAAAAGCTTAAGAGATTAGCACTCTCTGCCCTCTCCTCCATTTTGATAAATCAACCCCTCCCTGTCTTCACGAGTCGAGTAAAATACCTGTGGTTCACCATTACGGTGAACTGGTCGGCGAAAGCCGACCTGGATAGACTTTAACGTATTCTGAAGAGAGCTAGATGGGCCCAGAAACGGGCCCAGCATCTGTCATTAATAGGGAAAACCCAGGTGCGCCTCTGGGGCACCTGGGCTATCTCGGGATTAGTCTTCTTTTCTAGAGGACGTCCCCCAGAGCAAAGGCTAAGGTTTCTCAAGCTGCTCATCTCGCGTTTACCCAGCATAGTCCGCTCCGATTGGACTCTTCGGGGGGGGTGAATGACCCCGGGTGGTTCAGTCGAAGGGCGGCGTGTTGGATTGGCTGTGGGGCTCAGATCCCGCCGGACTTGAGGCCACGATGAATGAAGACGACGAAGAGCGATCTTTTTGGAAACTTATTCTTTATTGTCTCGCTTTTTTAGATAGTTAGTTATCGTTTTTTTCTTATCGGTTATATAGTTGTTAATAAAATCCTTATTATTATTATTATTATTTTTAAAAAATAAGTGACCAATGTGACCAACAATAACCAAGCCTTTTTTTGAAAAATAAGTCTTGGTTATTGAAACTCTTACATTTGAGATATAATAACATAAACAAATTACACATGTCAAGGACCGCATAATTAAATTCGTTGGTGATGCATCGGTGCGAATAGAAGAAGATTATCTTCGGATTCTAAGATACTTTAGCAGTCATCCCGAGATACAAGGGCTCTGACTAATAACATACAATCGACTTTCCAGATCGACTTTCCAGCAGTCATCCCGAGATACAAGGGCTCTGACTAGTGTGCATATTATTGACGGAGCCCCGTAAGGACTAGCTCGGACGAAGTAATAACGAAGGGTATGACGAAAGGACGTCCAATCAACACTGTAAGATGTTGTACTTGCAACGGGCAAGCGGCCAAGTGCAAAAAGTGCAAATGTGCCAAGAGTAAAGTTCCTTGCTCAAATTGCGCAGCACCAAACTGTAGTAATCATCAGCACATTCAAGTAAAATCGATAATAAATGTGCATGATAGTGAAAATCACGTTCACGCAGTTAGTGACAATGTTGAGAACCAGACAGGTCATACTGCTCGGGATGCGATACGTCGTTTACCTTGGTATATGGAAACATTCTATGAAATTATTCACTGGGTTCCAAACTTGATGACTCTGCCTAGATGTAACGCTACTAAAGATTTTATTGCAACCTTAACTTCACACATCAAATCGTTTAACGAAAATTCTAAAGAATGTGATTCCATCTTACACCTCTCTTCGGTATATTGCCAGCTGATTCTGCAGCAGATTCCTTCGCGACGAATTAGTGATCGTCGGAAAACCTTAGAACGACGTATAATAATGTGGAATGAAAAAAGTATGACGAACTAATTTCAGAAGCTCGATTTCTTCAAAAGCAGAAATCAATGAATCGTAAGAAAAACCATCAAAAAGGATTTTTAATGGACATTCAGAAATTGGTGCAATACAGTAAAATTGGAGAAGCAGCTCGGCTTTTTAAATCAGGCGGACAAAAATCCGGGATACATGAGATTGATAGTTTTTTGGACGGCAAAACAGTGCTCACACGTCTTCAAGAATTACATCCTCGAGCAACGGATGCAGATGGAGAGTATATTTTATTGACACCTCTGAAACATGTAATCCAACATCATCAAGTAATTTAAATGAATTTAAGTCCAGAAGATATTATAAAAGCGGCTAAAAAATCAAATGGAAGTGCAGGACCATCCGGTATGGACGCGCAAATGTGGAGATATCTACTAACAGGTTTTGGTCAAGAATCATACAGATTGGCGAATGTGCTCGCAATGTTTGCAATAAAAATTGCAACCGAAAGATTAAATCCTAACAGCTTGGAAGCATATCTAGCATGTCGGTTGATTCCTCTTGACAAATCTCCTGGAATACGCCCTATCGGTATAGGGGAAGTTATGAGACGCATAGTAGCCAGGGCACAGCTAAAATATATTAAACCAACATTGATGGAGGTAGCTGGGGCAGTACAAATGTGTGCTGGTCAGAAATGTGGGACCGATACTATTATTCATAATGCAAGAGATATACTTGAAAGTAACAGTGAATATTGCATATTAACTGTAGATGCCAACAACGCTTTCAATTGTATCAATCGGGATTTGTTGCTCAAAAACATAAACGCGATTTGTCCTGCCATGACGACACTCTTGATCAATACTTACTCGAAGCCATCACTGCTAACTGTTGCTGAGGAGACAATTCTATCTGAAGAAGGGGTAACACAAGGAGACCCCTTGGCTATGGCTGCATTTGCAGCGGCGTCTTTACCGATAATTGAAGAGATTAAACAAAAAATACCTGGTGTCACCCAACTTTGGTACGCAGATGATGCAACTTTTATTGGCCGTGCGCATGAGTTGTCTCAAGTATGGGATCTATTAAAAGTGATTGGTAAAAGCTTCGGATTTCACATAAATGCTTCAAAATGCTGTTTTTTAAACAAGAACGAAACTATGACAAATGAAGCCAAATATCTTATGCAAGAAGGAGTCAAAGTGGTTAAAAATGGTATCAAGGTTTTGGGAGGATTTATCGGATGTGATGCATATCGTGAGTGTCAAGTCATGAGTTCAATTAACTCATGGCGAGTACAGATACAGCATCTGTGTGATTTAGCAGACTTGGATCCATATGCTGCTTATATATTGCTAACACGAACGATTCAGTTTTAATGGACACATCTGGTGCGCACTACAAAAGCAAGTTCATCATGGTTCAGAGGCTTAGCTGATGATATTTTCCTGAAGTTGATACCGAGCATTATGGGATTGGGAGTGTTAATGTTAGAGCTTCGAGATATTATTAAACTACCCGCCAGAGATGGAGGTTTAGGCATAATAGATCCATCAGCCAACGCAGAAGAGGTTTTTAAACAATCACACCTAATAGCGAATGCAAACGTTATTCATAGTAACAGTTCTGAAATTGGGGAAATACTAAAGGATCTTTGTGATGGTTACCGGAAAAATAATCGGAATATATACGAGCAACTTAAGAAACAAATTTTGGAAAATGCAAGTGAAGAAATGGCTCGAAGTATACAGCATGCTGCACAGAAGAATGCCTCAATTTGGTTGACATATATTCCTTCGAAACCGTCTGGATTCTATTTACAAAAGCAACAGTTTTTGGATGCACTTGCGATAAGATACAATATACCAATTAAAAGTAAGGGAATTTGTCGATGTTCAGAAGTTTTTAACTTAAGACATGTACTCGCTTGTAGAGTCGGCGGCGGAACAATTATCAGACACAACGCCATACGCGACACGATCGGCTCGATACTAAGTGAGGCGCATGATCGCATGGATCGGGAAGTGGAATTACGACCAGTAGATGAGGGTATAGTGTTTGCATCTAGCACCACAACGAGGGATAGATCTGCGAGAATGGACATTGTGTGTATGAATTTTTCAGAGGGTAGGATGGAGCGGTCTTATGTCGACATTTGCGTTTTTAACCATTTAGCTCCATCCTATGCTCACCAAACTGTCAGTTCCACATTCGATTATCATTCGAATCGCAAGATGGCTAAATATGGCGAGCGTGTTTCACTGGTGGAGGATGGGATTTTCATGCCAGCCATTGTTTCGACTGCTGCTGGAATTGGGACAGAATTTGATCTCTTATTAAGAAAAGCTGCACGATATATTGCCATCAAAAGCAAACAATCGTACGCAAACTGCATTTCTGACATACGAAGGCGATTATGCTTTAGCGCACAAAGAACGATCTCTGCGACTATTCGGATGGCAGAGTTAACTACTGTTTCACATTGAGAAACTTTTTTGTATTATATTGCCCAGTCTGGGATCGTAAATTTCAATTTGAGGCCCATTTGCGGGAACCTAAGTTAATATGTTTATTTTTAATAAATTGTTCATTATTAAAAAAAATATTAAAAAAAATATATTACAGTAAAAAAATTTTGTTTCTGATAAACATACAATAACTGTGCAAACTAAGAAAGCAGCGTAGCACAATCTTGAATTGAAAGAACAACTGCTGGAAGCGAAACCTTTAAATCATATATAGCAAAGTTCCAAATTAAAAAGGAGAAACAGATTACAAATCAGGCACGTCGCAAGCCACAAGTTTTGAGCAGAACTCAGGAGTCCTTTCAATAAGGATTCATATGCCTCGAGGAAAGCCTTCGACATATCCCCCTTGCTGTACGTGCAATGGACAAGCGGCGCAATGCATATCTTGCCAATGCGTCAAGACGGACACTCCTTGCCTCAACTGCAGGGCAGCAAATTGCTGCAACCGCCCGAGGATTGTCAAAGACTTTCTCTGTCAAAACAAGAATATCGATGATACCCATCGGCTGGGTAGTGACACTCATCAATTGGGTGATACACCTCCATCAAACAGCCAAAGCATGGTCAATCAGCTTAATCAAAATAAGCTTATCGATGTCATATACCGACCCGAGAATACAGTGAAAAATACTCCATCGACTGAAACGTTTCAAAAACCGGATGCAAAGGATAGACAAACTTTGCTATTAAACAATCAAAACCTGAACAATCACGAGGAATTGATTGGAGCAATTTATGACACGGTAATCTCATGGCGTCCGAACCTAATACATCTTCCGCAATGTGAAGCGAGTAAGCAATTCATTGATATTTTAAGCCAAAAAATTGAAGTGGTTGCAAAAAAGGAGCAAGGAGAACAGTATGCGTTGAAGGAATATATCGTCATATGTCATTTGATTCTACAAAGGATTGAAACAAAAAAATAAAGTAATTCGCAAAATACTACAAAGAAGATTGGAATCATGGCACTTGAAACAATACAACAATCTATTCGGTGAGGCGCAGATACTACAGCTCAAAGCTATACAAAATAAAAATTGGACGTCACAAAATAAACAAGACAAATCCAAAACATTTTCAAAGCTCATGCAGGCAGGAAATACCAATGCAGCAATGAGAGTGCTCGAAAAAGAAAGGTGTGAAAACCCAGTATTCAAACTAGATGAAGAGATTAACGGACGGACAGTTCTAGAACATCTAATGGATCTTCACCCGGAAGCAGGAAATGTACCGAGAGACGCAGTTTTAACAACACCATTAAAAAATTGTAACCGTCATCACCCGTCGATTTTTGAAAATATTGATCAAAATACAGTCCTACAAGCTGCTAAGAGAGTTCATGGCGGTGCTGGTCCTTCGGGATTAACAGCTGAGAACTTTCGGAACATGGTATCATCATTTGGCCAATCTTCAGTCAGATTAGCAAGCGCAATAGCTGATTTTGCCATTCGAATCGCGAGTGAACCGATGAGCCCTACAAGTCTTGAGCCATATGTGGTTAGTCGAATAGTAGCGTTAAATAAAAATCCAGGCATCGGACCCATTGGAATTGGAAATGTTCTGCGGCGTATAATAGGCAAAATTATTCTACTGACAATCCAACCGGATTTACAAAAGGTAGCCTCAAACAAACAGCTATGTGCAGGACAGCGCTGGACTCAGTTACGCAGTTCATTCGATCCAAGATGATTTTCAAAACAATAAAAACTATGCAGTATTATCAATTGATGCAAAAAATGCTTTTAATCTGTCGAATAGGCATCTAATGCTTGCCAATATTGGAAATATATGTCCAGCTTTGGAGAAAATTCTTCACAACACGTATTCGTTTGATACCATTCTAGTAGGCGAAGGAGGAAAGCTAAGATCGCGAAATGGTTATACTCAAGGAGACTCACTTGCCATGGCCGCATTTGCGGTCTCATCACTTCCGCTTATCGCCCGTTTTGAGGATCAAGTACCAGGTATCAGACAATATTGGTACGCCGATGACTCGACTTTTGTTGGTACTTTAAGTGACATCCAGACTATTTGAAAATTGCTAAACAAAGTAGGTTCCGACTATGGATATATTGTCAACCCGCGAAAGTCCAAACTATTAATCTACACTGATTTTAATTCACAGGCAAACACAATTTTTGCAGGTGAAAACATGTCGATTAATAACGATGGGATAGTCATACTTGGCTCGCCAATCGGAACAAAGAAATTTGTAGAGAATTTCTGTGCACAAAAAATAAGCGAATGGGCACAACTGGTCGATTCTATGGCATCCTTAGCCGAGGTGGATGCACAATCTGTTAAGGCAGCATACTGTATAAGCGCACAAATGAAATGGATTCATTTATTTCGCAATGTTCAGTGTGAATGCAAATGGCTAGAGCCTCTTGGAACAACAATAAAAACAAAATTGCTCAGCGCTTTGTTTGATAGAGATCTGGAGAATATCATAAAAGACGTGTGTTCGCTGCCAGCAAGAAAAGGTGGTCTAGGCATCTTAGATCCAATCCAAGAGGCTAAACATCAATATATGTCTTCAAGACTACTGTCAAGTAGTCTCGAGGATTTTAACACGATGCAAAACTTGAGATCATTAATGGTGGACAAAGTAAGGGAAATACGAGATATTCGAGACAAATCTTACGATGATATGCGCATAAACTTCGAAAGGGACATGTCTCAGGAATTACAGCGAGCAATTCAATTTGCTTCACAAAAAGGAGCTTCGAACTGGCTAACCTGCAGGCCACTTGCGTCTCAGGGATTTCACATGTCAACATGCGAATTTCGAGATGCACTTTCAGTTCGTTACGGACTAACGCCGACAAATCTTCCGAAATTTTGTATTTGCAAAGAGATAAATACTACGACGCATGCATTATCATGCAAGAGAGGACCAATGAACTTTATTCGACACAATGAACTACGCGATTGTCTAGCGAATGTGTTGAAGGAAGTTTGCGTCAATGTTCACACTGAACCAATTCTCACACCGGTAAATAACAACACTAGCTTTCAAAGAATTACAACGACCAGAGAACGGGAAGCACGCTTAGACATTGTTTGCAACGGTTTATTCGGGGGACGGCTCGAGAGGACATTCTTTGATGTCTGTGTCTTTAACAATCATGCTCCTGCCTACCTTCATAAATCAACAGAGCAAACGTTTCGGTTTCACGAGGAGAGAAAGCGGGCAAAATACGATGAAAGAGTCATAGAAATAGAAAATGGAGGTTTTTGTCCAATCATATGGGCTACATCAGGCGCAACAGGACCCGTGGCAAATACGTGTATACAAAAAATCGCGAAGAAACTAGGACAAAAACGTGGCACGGACTATCCATCATCAATAAGTTGGTTACGAACAAAATTCAGTGTCATTTCCGGGAAAATGGCTTCTGCATGTCTGCGCAGACCGAGAATGCATAACATTACGAAAACCTTCTGTATCGAGACTATTGATCATTTGTTTTTTTCTTGTGATGTAATCTTTGTGATAAAAAATAATTTAAAAAGAAAATGTGTAAGAGCATCATTTGATATTAGACTAGAAAATTAGAATATGATAGTTTATTAAATACAATTTAAAATATATAAAATGCAAATATTTGTAAAATCTGGATATAAATGAAGTATCGTATTGACAACTTTAAAATTAGTGTAGATATAGTGTTAACTTGTAAAAGCAAAAGCAAATGTACATAACATCAATTATACACATAAATAAAAGGTGTGTTATAAAATGAATAAAAATGAAGTGTAGTAAATCCAAGTAGTCTACTTGAATATAAACGAATTGAGTAAATTTTGTAAAATGAACGAAAGAAAATGCAATACAAAATAGAGCATAGTCCAATAAAAAAGCCATCAACACCCAGTATTCCCAGGCGGTCACCCATCCAAGTACTAACTAGGCTCGATGCTGCTTAACTTCGGTGATCGAACGAGAACCGGTGCATTCAGCATGATATGGCCGATGGCGTTGTAAGAATTTATATTACAATATTGATATTTACAGCTTGTTTCTAAATTTTTTGATTTGTTATTTACACCGCAAAATTCACAACTGAACCAATTTTTACGCTTTTGCGATTTGTTTTGTATATTTTTAAATTTTCTTTGTATTACAAGCCGCATTTGCCATTTGACATATAATTCCGGTTTTCATCCTTATTATCAAATTTAACAATTGCTTTTTTATATATGAACGTTCACGTACTCTATTGTTTCCAAAACCACGCTATCATCTCAACATTTTGATTTTTTTTTCATTTTTACACGATATATACATTGTTTTTAATCAGTGATCGTTTTAAATATATTTTTCAAGCTTTATTTATAATTTCGTTAAAAAATATTTTGTATTCTTAATCAGAATACGCAAATTCTAGATATTTTGCTTCGTGGAACGTTCTTCACTCGTTCAAGATTTTACATGACCACGAACGAGTTAAAATCTTAATACAAGTCGTTGGAAAACTATTACGCCTCAAAAATCGTTTATACAAAATGTGAATGAAATGTTCTTTCAATATTTGTTTAATGATATTACATGTTATTAAATATAATTCTTTGAATCATTGCTATAATAATTTAAGCAAAAAGTCATGAAGATTTTTTTGATTATTTAGAATTTCGGAAAGCGTTTTTCGTATTTTTATAAAGATATATACTCACAAATTTGTAAATAGTCGAAAGCATTTGTTGAATGTAATACAAAATAGGTTAAACTTAAAATATTCTAACCAATTGCCTATATTTACTAATATTATTTATTAACGACATGTTCGTTTGTTAAGTTCGATTCGAGATTATCACATAATATAAAAATGGTATAGCGTTACAGTTTTGATTATCGTCGATAATATTCAAAACCTTAATGTTCGTAAATAAACATTTTGTTGTTTTTTACGCTATTACTGTAAAAAACTGTTTATTTTTTAATTTGATTATCATGTTGTTCGTAATGCCAAATTCATACAAATAATGTTAATAACAAAGAGAAATTGTTTATTTACATTAATTTCAAGACATCAACATCGATACTTGAAAACACCTTTCGCATTTTTAAAAAGAAAATGTGTAAGAGCATCATTTGATATTAGACTAGAAAATTAGAATATGATAGTTTATTAAATACAATTTAAAATATATAAAATGCAAATATTTGTAAAATCTGGATATAAATGAAGTATCGTATTGACAACTTTAAAATTAGTGTAGATATAGTGTTAACTTGTAAAAGCAAAAGCAAATGTACATAACATCAATTATACACATAAATAAAAGGTGTGTTATAAAATGAATAAAAATGAAGTGTAGTAAATCCAAGTAGTCTACTTGAATATAAACGAATTGAGTAAATTTTGTAAAATGAACGAAAGAAAATGCAATACAAAATAGAGCATAGTCCAATAAAAAAGCCATCAACACCCAGTATTCCCAGAAAATAAGTTTATTATGCCAAAAAAGCGTCACAAGGATTTACAGAAACATTTATGTCTTACATAAATCGTTTTCTTCTGAATTCATCTCACAATGTCTGGTATTGCTAGAATAAGGCTAGTATTCTACCTATGAAAATATCAGTAATTTTTAATAATAATCTTTCACTTGCAATGTTTTTTCTTTCGATAAAGTTTATACACTTATTGTAGAATTGTTCTCTATCTTCGGGCGGTCTTATTCCTTCGAAGAAGAAGAATCCTGATATCGCGAACGTTTTAAAGAGATTTTCGCATTGAATATCGTTAAGTCTCAGTTTTTTACCTCTTCTATAATATCGTAATCCATTCTTTAGTGATTGCCCAAATCTTGAGAGATCAAATCTTGTTGAGAGGGTCGGAGTGAAAGTGCTACCCAATATTTTTAATGTCTTTGTCCAAGGCATATTACTGAGTAATGCTTTACATTTTTTGTTAGTGTGATATCTTCGTCCTCCGCCCCCAAACGATAGTAGTTTGGATTTAGCAATATTTATTGATAGATCCAGTTTTTCAAGTCTTGAGTTTATTTTATCGAGACAATTTCTGATTCTATTGGTGAATGTTTTGAGGTTTTTACCGCAGACAAATACAAGAGACAAGTCGTCTGCATACTGTGTTACTACTGTTTTATCATCATTCATATCTCTCAGGATATCTTTGGTTGCGATCATGAATAGTATTGGGCTAAGAGGCGAGCCCTGTGGCAGTCCCTTGATCAGATGGTAACTGGTATCGCAGTCGAAATCAGCCAGCTTGAAACTTTTTTGGTACACTGTAGATAAGATTCTTTTAATAAGGCATAATGGGATCCCGTCCTGTAGCATTTCTCTCCAGACGGGAATCATATTTATGGAATCAAAGGCTGATTCGATATCTAAGGAAATTAACAACTTAAATTTATCGCATTCTCCTTCCCTCCTTTTAATCTTGTCTTGTAGCTTTCTTACTGCATTATGTACTGAGCATTTTTTACGGAAGCCATAAACCCAGTTAGGAAAGAAACCAGAGCGCTCATACCAGCTGTACAGTTTCCTTGCTAGTGCTCTCTCATAGATATTGAGTAATTGATTTGACAACGTGATTGGTCGAAGATGTTGGACATTGTTAATTGTTCTTTTTTTTCCTTTAGGGATGAAGATCATCTTGCCTACTGATAATTCTTTCCATTGTGAAGTTGATCTGTTAACAATGAATTGACTTACCATAATTCTCGACTCGAAATTGAGTAATTTGAGACACGCAGCTGAGGGAGAAGAGCCGTCATTAGATAGTTTTGCTAATCTAGGCCAAGCGTTAGCCAGGTCATACTTGTTCAATTCAAAATCTTCTTCGTTCAGGGATAGATTTTTAATTAGGGAACTTCTATTAATGAAGGCTTCGTTTGTAGGTCTAGCGTTTTTCAGGTGTTTCACTTTTATCTCTTCGAAGATTTTTTGTTTTCCGTTAGTAAGAAGCCATTTGTGAGCTCTGTAAATCCAGCTTCTTTTGGTGGCGTTATGAGCAATGGACCACCATTGTCTAGAGTATGATTTAGCCTCTCTGATGAGTTTCTTTTGCTGGGATAGTATTTGTATAGTCTTGACTTCCCAATAGTTCGAACTAAGGATCTTCATAAGTTCTCTGTCATCGTTAAGAGATGCTTTTAAGTAGGCTTTTTTGATTTTTGCCAAGGACGAGCAGAAATAGGAGTGATGTTGTTTAGTTTTTGAAAATAAGAATTCGGAGGAGATTTTCGATATCATATTGTTCAAATTCATTATCGTGATCTCATTGTTATCCATGTGGGTGTTTGTATATTTCAAAACTTCATTGTTGAATCGACATATGTTTAGTAAAGTAGGTTTGAAAGTAAGTTTTGCTATCCCTTTACCGGTTTTCCACGTGATGATGAAGTGAAAAATATCCTTAGAATCAGTTGGCGTAATAAGTCCCATCTCGAGTAAATCCAATTCCGGACGTACCATAGCAAAGTCGATGGTCGACGCTTGACCACGGGAAGAGTATTTGAATGTGTTATTACTTGGTAATATTGTTTTGTATATTTTCAGATGAAAACTATTAACGTTATTAGCCTTGTTATCGTTCCAGTCACCTAGAATCATATCTACACCGCTTTCATGTAGCCACCAAATCAGATCTTTAATTGCGCGTTTTTGAATTTTAGGCCATCCAGATAAACCTGATTTATTGACAGGTTTGACGTATATATTGCTTATATGTAGAGGATTACCATTCGATATAATCTTAATAATTTGTACGGAGTATATTTCGTTTGTATCTTGTGCAATTAGTGAGGGTGATAGGCTCGTTTTAATTATTGATAAAAGGTTTAGATGGCTGCTCGGTGAGTTGTGTAGATAAAAAAGTGTGTATCCGCCAAAAAGACTATCGGGACCCAAAGTGGCCAAACCAAGGGCCTCCTGCAGCAGTATTACATCGCAGCTAACAAAGCTGTTATTGGAGCTTCGAATATTTTTAATTGAGGCACAATTCCATTGTCCGATAATCATAATGTGTTTAAGAATTATTTATTTTTGCGGGATTTTTTTGTTTTTGTAGGCTTCGGGGAGCTTAGTGATGTTGTGCTGTTTTTATCTTCTGATGATGAGCTCCTGTTGAATTTGTTCATTTTTTCTAATGAGTTAATGGTCTCTATAATAGAGTTATCTGAATCGTGATGGACTGTATTTTTGTTAACTTTTTCAACTACACGATTAGATCGTAGTCGTATGTTGGGCTTATGATTTTCTAACTGGCTAATGCGTTCTTTGAGCAAATAAACTTCTTTAATGAGTGTTGCTTTTTCGCCGGTTAGTTCGTCAACTATCTTATGAAGAGCTGTAATTTGTCCCTGGAGTTGGGTTGTTTTTGTGTACAATGTATAATTAGGTGTTGTGCTCGTATTATTGTGACTTAACACCGAAGTAGCACTATTGCTTTTGCTCCAAGTAACATACTCAGTGAATTCATTACATCTTTTGTCGTAGGCTTTGTGTCCTGATTGGTTGCAATTGGCACAGCATTTTTTGTTTTTATTAAGGCAGCTTCTTGAGTCGTGTTTCTCTGCACAATGAACACATTTGGTTTCATTGGAACAATGTGTAGACCAGTGACCCCATTGCTGGCATTTAAAACATTGCGGGAAAATAAAGCCGTCAAGATCCGATTGACGACACACAAATTCTATGAGCATATAGTCAAAAATTTGTTTTTTACTACATAGATAGTCTCTTGAGCTGATAGTCGAAGAAATAAGGGCAGCGTTGGATGGTTGACCGTTTCTGTCTTTGAAAATTAGTACTTTCATACAGTTAAATTCTGATTGAAAACGATCCCAATCTTCTTTGCCCATATCAGGGGGAAGATTTCTGACAATAAAGTTTACTCGAGGGCTAGAATCTTTAAAGGAAACCTTAAATTTACTTACGTCTTTATTGTTTTGAATGAAGTCTATAAAGCTCGATTTCTCCTTTTCTTCCGTAAAAGCGATTTTTGCCCTAGTACCGAAATAAGAGAAAAGAGAAAGGTTGTTACTGTGAGATTTGTGTGATTTGAACCAGGGAATAATAATTTCGTACCAGAGGGTCTTCCTAGAAATCATTCCCGTCCAGGACAGCATAATCACGTTATTATGAGCTTTAAACGGAACTAGTTTGTATTTCTTTGCAGCAACATTTGCAATGTTGTTTATAGACGTGTCTTCGTTCATAATAGAACGATGAAACGATATTATTCTTAGTTATGGATATATCTTTTTGATTCAAAACCAAATAGAAAGATACGTTTACTGCAGTATTTATAGAGTTCAAATATTTAGCACAAATAGATGCGAAAAAAACTTACCAACTTCGATTGTTTGATGCTCCGAAATTGCACAAACAGAAAAAATAAGTATTCCCAGGCGGTCACCCATCCAAGTACTAACTAGGCTCGATGCTGCTTAACTTCGGTGATCGAACGAGAACCGGTGCATTCAGCATGATATGGCCGATGGCGTTGTAAGAATTTATATTACAATATTGATATTTACAGCTTGTTTCTAAATTTTTTGATTTGTTATTTACACCGCAAAATTCACAACTGAACCAATTTTTACGCTTTTGCGATTTGTTTTGTATATTTTTAAATTTTCTTTGTATTACAAGCCGCATTTGCCATTTGACATATAATTCCGGTTTTCATCCTTATTATCAAATTTAACAATTGCTTTTTTATATATGAACGTTCACGTACTCTATTGTTTCCAAAACCACGCTATCATCTCAACATTTTGATTTTTTTTTCATTTTTACACGATATATACATTGTTTTTAATCAGTGATCGTTTTAAATATATTTTTCAAGCTTTATTTATAATTTCGTTAAAAAATATTTTGTATTCTTAATCAGAATACGCAAATTCTAGATATTTTGCTTCGTGGAACGTTCTTCACTCGTTCAAGATTTTACATGACCACGAACGAGTTAAAATCTTAATACAAGTCGTTGGAAAACTATTACGCCTCAAAAATCGTTTATACAAAATGTGAATGAAATGTTCTTTCAATATTTGTTTAATGATATTACATGTTATTAAATATAATTCTTTGAATCATTGCTATAATAATTTAAGCAAAAAGTCATGAAGATTTTTTTGATTATTTAGAATTTCGGAAAGCGTTTTTCGTATTTTTATAAAGATATATACTCACAAATTTGTAAATAGTCGAAAGCATTTGTTGAATGTAATACAAAATAGGTTAAACTTAAAATATTCTAACCAATTGCCTATATTTACTAATATTATTTATTAACGACATGTTCGTTTGTTAAGTTCGATTCGAGATTATCACATAATATAAAAATGGTATAGCGTTACAGTTTTGATTATCGTCGATAATATTCAAAACCTTAATGTTCGTAAATAAACATTTTGTTGTTTTTTACGCTATTACTGTAAAAAACTGTTTATTTTTTAATTTGATTATCATGTTGTTCGTAATGCCAAATTCATACAAATAATGTTAATAACAAAGAGAAATTGTTTATTTACATTAATTTCAAGACATCAACATCGATACTTGAAACTATTATTTTTTGTTGGGTAGCTAATTGATCTTTTAGTAGCGCTATTATTTCGGATTCATCGCCATTTTTTGTTTCGTTCAATTTGTTATTTAGTTTAGCGATTTGTGCTTGTTGCTCCTGTATTTGTTTTCTTAGAGAAGACACCTCTAGAGAGCCGGTTGTCGGTTTGACGTTTATTTTGGATATTTGTATGGACGAGATAGGTGGCGCAACTGCCCAGTTATGATATTCTGTAAAAGCCGAACAGCGCTTGTCGTAGGCTTTGTGCTTACTAGAGCCACAGTTGCAGCATTTTTTTGTTTTTTTATTTTGGCATTCTGTTGATTTGTGGCATTCGGAGCAATGGACGCATCTGGTGTCGGATTTACATGTGCTCGACCAATGTCCCCACTGCTGACAGTTATAGCATTGAGGGTATATGAACTCCTCGTATTCCGAATTACGACCGATGAATATCAGTTCCATGTAGTTATATGTATTATATCGAGAGTGACAGAGTCCTTCTTTTGTTTCTAGTGTTGCGGACAGAAGAGCGACGTTCGTATGCTTTCCGTTCCTGTCTTTGAAAACAGTAATTAATTTTACGTCAAATCGTTCTTCAAACTTGCGCCATTCCTCCCTATCCATATCAGGTGGGAGGTTTTTTACTACTAAACTCGATCTTGGGCTTATATCTTTGTAGTTTAAGTTTGAGTTCTTTATGTGTTTAACGAAGGAGTTTTTGTATTCTGAGTTAGCGAATGCTATTTTAGTCTTAGTGCCTTGATATGAAAAGAATACTATTCCGGTATTACCCTTTATAAATGTTTTAGCCCATGGAACGACGTACCCTTTCCATAGATCAGCTCGAGTTATTTGTGTTGTGTATTGTAGCAGTATAATGTTAGTGTATGACCGATACGGCCTGAGTTTGTATAACTCGTGTTCTCTTGTCTGCGTTAATTTTTGTGTGTTTAGTTTGTTAGCAGAACACATTGTGTCCATATTTATATGTGTTGTTTTATTTTTAATTGTAAATAATATTTAATCACTTACCTTTAATGCTTTGAATATTGGAACTGATCAGTGTCAACTGGAATGATCCGCTTGGGTAAATTATTTTTAGGCTAGCTCAGTAGGTTGAATGCTGCAAATTGTGTTGCTAGCACACAGGCTTGAAGTCAGCAGTAGCTTGATATTTTCGGCTAGAATTCCAATAGTCGTTGTGTATTCACTTATTCTGCTTGAATCTTTGTGCGTACTGGCAGGAACAATTTTAAGTGCTTACTGGCAGGAACAGAAAAAATTTTTTTGAGTATTCCCAGAAAATATTATTTATATAGCAAAAAAGCGTACAAGTTTTGGATGAATAACAATTGTTGTTGAAAAGAGAAAAAAAATAATAAAGAATATCAGTAGCCAATCAGATTGAGAACTTCGTTTCTGTTTGACGAAATTGATTGTTCCATTTGATTGAATTTTCATTTCATAGTTGCATTTCTCAAGTTTCGTTCCCAGAGTAGGTTTGTCAGTTTAGATTAATGTAGTATTCTTGTTTGCTGCGAACCGTGTCGTTGACTGCAGGAGGTCAAATTATGAATGTCACGTAGTTCCCAGGTGTTTTGTGTGTTTTTTATTTTTGCTAATTTGTTTTGTAATTATGTAACATGTTAGATTATATTAGACTTGTCAATCAAATTTTTTTTTTCTGTTTAGAGGTTTCGAACGCGTGCTGTCTTTTCTCTATTCATATTAATCGAACAAAAAAAAATTTTTTTTTTTTTTATATTTTTTTTGTATTTTTATAATTTTGTATATTTTTTTAAATTTTTTGAGTAGAGGGAGAATTAAAAAAAATAGATGAAATAAAAAGAAAATGTTTTTTAAGATATATATATATTATTTTTAAGTAGGTTGTGAATGAAAGAACTTTTTTTTATTTTATTTTTATTTTAAAACTTTTATATATTTTTTTTGCATTTTTTATGTGGCAGGAGAATGAAAGAAAAGAAAAAAAGAAGAAAACAAAAAAAAAAGAAAATTGTTATTTTTAGATTTTGTATAAATTTTTTTAATTTTTTAGAAGTAGCATGTGAATAAAGTAACTGAAAATACAAAACAAACAAACAAACAAACAAAAAAAAGAAATGATAGGGAAGAAAATCAAGAGGAAAAATATAGTGACATAATAAATACAGTAATTTAAACCAGTGAATTTAGATGATCAAATTGAGAGAAGAAGTTAAAAAAATAAAAGAAAAGAAAATCAAGCGAAACGATATTGTGAAACAGTAGTGTAGAATGCTAACCGGTGGATTTATATTATTATGGTAATATAGATACTTTTAGGATGAAAAAGTCGGTGTATCTCAGGCTTTGTTCGTCGCTATCGAATTTTTTGGCATAACTGAAATTTAAGAGTTGGTCTAAGAACTGTTCACGCTGTTCTGGCGGTCGTGCGGCTGAGAAAAAGTAGAGTCCTGAGAATGCCCAAGTGTTAAACACCGTTAGTTGACTTTTAACATCGAGTCCTAGTCTTTTTGCTCTGAGCCTGTGCTTATTCCCAGTTTTTAGTATTTTGTTGAAACTGTATAAGTCGAATCTTGGTGATAGGGTTGGTGTGAATGTTGAACCTAATATTTTTAATGTTTTACACCAATTAATGTTTGGGTTGAGCAGTGCTTTAAACTTTTTATTGGTGTGGTATCGTTTTCCGCCACCACCAATTGTAAGAATTTTTGCCTTTGCCATGTTAAGGTTCAGTCCCAGCGCATTTAATCTAGATTCTATTGTATTACATGTTTCGTGTACTCTTTTTACCAGGTCTTTTATTGAGTGACCACAAGTGAAAACTAGGGCAAGGTCATCTGCATACTGAGAGGTAACAGTCTTTTCATTGGATATTCCTCTTAGGATTTCTTTTGTTGCTACCATGAATAGAATAGGGGAAAGAGGACTTCCTTGCGGTACGCCCCTTGTCCATCGATATTCAGTATTGCTGTCGCTTATGTCTGGTGCTGTGAATGTTTTTGCATTTATCAATGCTAAGATATTTGCGGTTAGGTGTGTCGGGCAATTTAGATTGTTAAGCATAGGCCATAGCTTGTCGAGAGTTAGATTATCGAATGCAGCGCTGACGTCAAGTGATAGTACCACTTTGAACTTATTTCTATTCCCTTTTTGTGTGGCAGCGTTTTGTAGGCTCCTAATGGCATTGTGAACCGATTTGTGCTTTCTGTAGCCGCATATATATTCGGGAAGGATGTCGTTATTTTCTAGCCAACGACCAACGTTTCGTGCTAGTGACCGCTCATATATGCCTAGTAGCTGATTCGACAATGAGATCGGTCTTAAATCTTTTTCGTGTTGCGCGCATTTTTTGTTTCCTTTAAGTAAAAATATCATTTTGCCTTGTGAGAGATGGCGCCATTCCATAACGTTTTTGGATACCATCAGTTTGGCCATGTTTCGCCTATTAGAATCGTTGAGAAGCCTAAGTGCAGCTGCGGAGGGCGAGTTTGTTAGTGAGGTGTTTTTTGAAATTCGTGGCCAGGCGGCAATGAGGTCTTGATAAGTAAGGCAGTTTGTGATGAAATCGCCGGTGTGATCTAACGGATCAGACATAGCTAGTTCCACGGCGTTTGCAAGATGTTGCTTCTTTACTTTGTCTTTTACAGTAGCCCATGTTTCTCTAGATATCCAGCCTTTTGCTTTACTAATCCAATTTGCGCTCTTCTTGTTTGTGATGGTTGACCACCAAGCTTTAGAAAAGCGTTTTGCTTCATTAATTTGTTTTTTCTGAAGCTTGTTGTGTTGCTGTATTCGCAGGGACCAGTAGGCTTTGGATACTTCCTTTATTAGTTCGTTATCATTGCATAGTTCTGCTCTGAGCAGCGTCTTTTTGTATGCGTTAAGGGTTGGGTTGAATGGTGTGTATGGTCTGAAAGACGTCATTAGATATTTCCTAGTTGCTTCGATCAAGCCTTTATTCAAGTCTACAAGTGAGGGATCTTTGGTGATTAATTCTGTTGTGGTTTCGTTAAAGAGGCGCACTCCTTCTATGGTTGGCTTAAACACTTTGAGTGGGTCCGGTCCCTCTGAGGTCGACCATTCTAACATTTTGTGGTACACGTTGGATGTCTCTTCGCTGTGTATTGATATAATTTTTTTCAGTTTGATCTTCGAGTTGTGTTTAGACAAGCACAAGTCGAGTGTGGTTTTGTGCCGACGGCTATTGTGAAAGAAAGTTTCACTTTCTGGCACGTTTACAGTGAATGAGTGGTTTATGCTTTTGATATTGTTACCTTTGTTGTCATTGAAGTCGCCAAAGATGTA
>WNNJ02002195.1:0-78549 GCA_012934845.2 Pomphorhynchus laevis | reverse complement strand
CGATCCTGCATAATTTAAACACTTGATATAAATAAAGATAGTTTAAAAGGAGCAACGTTAACGTTTACTATAATTTTGCGCAAAAATTAAACAATTTATAGTAAATGCTATATTTTCAAAGACCAGGCAGACCTCAAAATATAAATTAAAATAACTCATAATACTGCTTAGTGCTTTCAGTAATCACGGAAGTTTAGGCGTTACAAATAGTATCCTGATCGTTAACTGCGCACATTTTTAATAAACAGCAGCTTTTAAGATTTTGGCATATTTCAATGAAAATGCTAGACAGTTGTTATTACGCTTGTTTAATCCAATCTTAATGATACATATGACAAACTTTTAAATATATTTAACGAATGATCTTATGACGCAACAAATGAATTGACTAATATGATTGGAGAGGTCTGATAAGCAAGTTTTTTGTGTACGAAAATTTAGCAGTTTGAATAGTGCTGTTTAGAGAAAATGCTATTTTATAAAAGTCAAGCAGGCAGCCGAAAACCTCATCGAGATAGCTCATACTATAGATGAGTGCTTTCGTTAATCTTTGACGTTTATAAGTAAAATAGAATTCTGATCGGTATGTGTTAAGCAGTTAACTACCATCAGCTTTCGACAAATGCCGTATCCATCGAAATCTGTGACCATTGTTATCATGCATGTTTTATGCAATCTAAACAAAAAAAATGTTAGATTTTTAAAAAGGATAGAAAATAACACAACGTCGCGTTTTAAAAACTCTTAAGATTAATAAAGATGGTCTTATAATCAATATTTAATTTTTCTATAATTTTGATGCCAAATTTAAGCGATCACTGTACACTACAATCAGCGTAGATGGAACTCATCAGCAGTGAGCCTACGCCTACCTTTTGTGTTTCGGTCCTTTAATGATCTGCTGAAATTTTCCTCTGCTGCTTTTTTGTAAAAACAAACGATACAGTTTGTAAGGAACACATTTCCACTTGTACAAACTGTACTTTGTTTTCGTCTTTTGTGACAAAAAGACGGAGATAGCACTACAGTTTACGGGAACAACCGACAATCTGTCTTTTGAATTTTCTTGACAGGAAACCGGAATCTGCCAGGTTAATAGAATGAATTATTGCATACACGAGCGAGTATCATCATTTGGTCGGCTTCATAAATTATCCTCGTGTGAATTCTTTAATCCTAGATGCAGCACTGTACACTACAATCAGCGTAGATGGAACTCATCAGCAGTGAGCCTACGCCTACCTTTTGTGTTTCGGTCCTTTAATGATCTGCTGAAATTTTCCTCTGCTGCTTTTTTGTAAAAACAAACGATACAGTTTGTACGGAACACATTTCCACTTGTGCAAACTGTACGTTGTTTCCTTCTTTTGTAACAAAAAGACGGATATAGCACTACAGTTGACGGAAACAACCGACAATCTGTCTTTTGAATTTTCTTGACAGGAAACCAGAATCTGCCAGGTTAATAGAATGAATTTTTGCATACACGAGCGAGTATCATCATTTGGTCGACTTCATAAATTATCGTCATGTTAATTCTTTAACCCTAGATGCAGCACTGTACACTACAATCAGCGTAGGTGGACCTCATCAGCAGTGAGCCTACGCCTACCTTTTGTGTTTCGGTCCTTTAATGATCTGCTGAAATTTTCCTCTGTTGCTTTTTTGTAAAAACAAACGATACAGTTTATAAGAA
Source organism: Pomphorhynchus laevis (assembly GCA_012934845.2). NCBI lineage: Eukaryota > Metazoa > Acanthocephala > Palaeacanthocephala > Echinorhynchida > Pomphorhynchidae > Pomphorhynchus > Pomphorhynchus laevis. Next base: position 76,853 of record WNNJ02002195.1, on the reverse strand, counting down.
ACACATTTCCAATTGTGCAAACTGTACGTTGTTTCAGTCTTTTGTAACAAAAAGACGGAGATAGCACTACAGTTGACGGAAACAACCGACAATCTGTCTTTTGAATTTTCTTGACAGGAAACCGGAATCTTCCAGGTTAATAGAATGAATAATTGCATACACGAGCGAGTATCATCATTTGGTCGGCTTCATAAATTATCTTCGTAGAATTCTTTAATCCTAGATGCAGCACTGTACACTACAATCAGCGTAGGTGGACCTCATCAGCAGTGAGCCTACGCCTACCTTTTGTGTTTCGGTCCTTTAATGATCTGCTGAAATTTTCCTCTGCTGCTTTTCTGTAAAAACAAACGATACAGTTTGTTAGGAACACATTTCCACTTGTGCAAACTGTACGTTGTTTCCGTCTTTTGTAACAAAAAGACGGAGATAGCACTACAGTTAACGGAAACAACCGACAATCTGTCTTTTGAATTTTCTTGACAGGAAACCGGAATCTGCCAGGTTAATAGAATGAATAATTTGCATACACGAGCGAGTATCATCATTTGGTCGGCTTCATAAATTATCCTCGTGTTAATTCTTTAATCCTAGATGCAGCACTGTACACTACAATCAGCGTAGGTGGACCTCATCAGCAGTGAGCCTACGCCTACCTTTTGTGTTTCGGTCCTTTAATGATCTGCTGAAATTTTCCTCTGCTGCTTTTCTGTAAAAACAAACGATACAGTTTGTAAGGAACACATTTCCACTTGTGCAAACTGTACGTTGTTTCCGTCTTTTGTAACAAAAAGACGGAGATAGCACTACAGTTGACGGAAACAACCGACAATCTGTCTTTTGAATTTTCTTGACAGGAAACCGGAATCTGCCAGGTTAATAGAATGAATAATTGCATACACGAGCGAGTATCATCATTTGGTCGACTTCATAAATTATCCTCGTTTGAATTCTTTAATCCTAGATGCAGCACTTTACACTACAATCAGCGTAGGTGGACCTCATCAGCAGTGAGCCTACGCCTACCTTTTGTGTTTCGGTCCTTTAATGATCTGCTGAAATTTTCCTCTGCTGCTTTTCTGTAAAAACAAACGATACAGTTTGTAAGGAACACATTTCCACTTGTGCAAACTGTACGTTGTTTCCGTCTTTTGTAACAAAAAGACGGAGATAGCACTACAGTTGACGGAAACAACCGACAATCTGTCTTTTGAATTTTCTTGACAGGAAACCGGAATCTGCCAGGTTAATAGAATGAATAATTGCATACACGAGCGAGTATCATCATTTGGTCGGCTTCATAAATTATTTCTCGTGTGAATTCTTTAATCCTAGATGCAGCACTGTACACTACAATCAGCGTAGGGTGGCCTCATCAGCATTGAGCCTACGCCTATCATTTGTGTTTCGGTCCTTTAATGATCTGCTGAAATTTTCCTCTGCTGCTTTTCTGTAAAAACAAACGATACAGTTTGTAAGGAACACATTTCCACTTGTGCAAACTGTACTTTGTTTTCGTCTTTTGTGACAAAAAGACGGAGATAGCACTACAGTTTACGGGAACAACCGACAATCTGTCTTTTGAATTTTCTTGACAGGAAACCGGAATCTGCCAGGTTAATAGAATGAATAATTGCATACACGAGCGAGTATCATCATTTGGTCGGCTTCATAAATTATCCTCGTGTGAATTCTTTAATCCTAGATGCAGCACTGTACACTACAATCAGCGTAGGTGGACCTCATCAGCAGTGAGCCTACGCCTACCTTTTGTGTTTTGGTCCTTTAATGATCTGCTGAAATTTTCCTCTGCTGCTTTTCTGTTAAAAACAAACGATACAGTTTGTAAGGAACACATTTCCACTTGTGCAAACTGTACGTTGTTTCCGTCTTTTGTAACAAAAAGACGGAGATAGCACTACAGTTGACGGAAACAACCGACAATCTGTCTTTTGAATTTTCTTGACAGTAATCCGGAATCTGCCAGGTTAATAGAATGAATAATTGCATACACGAGGGAGTATCATCATTTGGTCGGCTTCATAAATTATCCTTGTGTGAATTCTTTAATCCTAGATGCAGCACTGTACTCTACAATCAGCGTAGGTGGACCTCATCAGCAGTGAGCCTACGCCTACCTTTTGTGTTTCGGTCCTTTAATGATCTGCTGAAATTTTCCTCTGCTGCTTTTCTGTAAAAACAAACGATACAGTTTGTAAGGAACACATTTCCACTTGTGCAAACTGTACTTTGTTTCCGTCTTTTGTAACAAAAAGACGGAGATAGCACTACAGTTGACGGAAACAACCGACAATCTGACTTTTGAATTTTCTTGACAGGAAACCGGAATCTGCCAGGTTAATAGAATGAATTATTGCATACACGAGCGAGTATCATCATTTGGTCGGCTTCATAAATTATCCTCCTTTGAATTTTTAAATCCTAGATGCAGCACTGTACACTACAATCAGCGTAGGTGGACCTCATCAGCAGTGAGCCTACGCCTACCTTTTGTGTTTCGGTGCTTTAATGATCTGCTGAAATTTTCCTCTGCTGCTTTTCTGTAAAAACAAACGATACAGTTTGTAAGGAACACATTTCCACTTGTGCAAACTGTACGTTGTTTCCGTCTTTTGTAACAAAAAGACGGAGATAGCACTACAGTTGACGGAAACAACCGACAATCTGTCTTTTGAATTTTCTTGACAGGAAACCGGAATCTGCCAGGTTAATAGAATGAATAATTGCATACACGAGCGAGTATTATCATTTGGTCGGCTTCATAAATTATCTTCGTAGAATTCTTAAATCTTAGATGCAGCACTGTACACTACAATCAGCGTAGGTGGACCTCATCAGCAGTGAGCCTGCGCCTACCTTTTGTTTTTGTCTAACACAAACATAATTAATAATATATATTATTAATATAATATAATATTATTACATTAATAATATATACATTATTAATATAATGTATATATTATACATTTTTTTAACATAATTAATAATATATATTATTATAATATATTGATATTATTAATATAATAATATTATATTAGTAATATTATTTAATATTAATATTATCATGGATTAATTTGGCATACACATGCCAAATTCTTTTGAAGAACCATAAAATGACACAATTCCGCATCATTAAAACGTCTGATATAAATAGAGATGGTCTAATAATCAAATTTAAAGTTTACTAAAATTTCTACGCTATAATTATGCAAATTATAAAAAATGTTCTTTTTTAAAAGTCATGCAGACTGCCTAATTGTCATCGAGATGGCTCATACTACTGTCAGTGGTCTCGGCAATCATTGACATTTAGACTTGACAAATAGTATGCTGATCGTTATATGTTGATTTTTTACCTATTGCAGCTATTAACATTTTGCCCTGTTCAAATGAAATGCTGACTCTTGTTATCATGCTTGTATAATGCAATCTCAATGATACATACGATTATCTTTCTAATAATTTAACTAATGACACTATAACGCAACAAATAAATTGACTGATACAAATTTAGATAGTCTAACTAGCAGATTTTTAGTTTACTGGAATGCAGCAGTTCGAGTTAAGCTATTTAGAGAACATGCTATTTTTTAAAAGTCAAGTAGGCAGCCGAAAGGTCATCGATAGTGCTCATACTACATATGAGTGTTTGTGTTCTTTCTTAACGTAAAGAAGTTTACAATAGTATGCTAATCGTAAGTGTTGATCAATTATTATACGACAACAGCTTAAAACATATTGCCGTACTCTATTGAAATCCAGGACAATTAATATCATGCATAAATTGAATTTGAATGAGGATTGCGACGGTGTAATATCATTAAAATTAAAAGAAAGATGGCAAAAACCAACACAAAATTTATTAAATTGAATAATTCGATGCCTAGCTGGCATCATCTTTAGCAATTGTAAGTAGTATATTAAGCAGCTAAAAAAGCCAAGAGAGTTTGAACTTTCTTGGCTGCTTAATATACTACTTACAATTGCTGAAGATGATGCCAGCTAGGCATCGAAATATTCAATTTAATAAATTTTGCGTTGGTTTTTGCCATCTTTCTTCTAATTTAAATATCATGCATGTTTGATGCAATATTAATCATACACATTCCAAATTTTTTTAAAAGATAATAAATGACACAATGCCAAATCATTAAAACGCCTGATATAAATAGAGATGGTTTGATATGCAAGTTTTAAGTTTACTATAATTTTGCCGCTAAAATCAAGCAATTTATAGAAAATGTTATTTGTCAAAAGTCAAGCAGACAGCAAAACGTCATCAAGATGAGTCATACTACTGATTAGTGCTTCCGGACATCATTGACGTTTAAACATGACAAAAAGTATGCTGATCGTTATCTGTTGACTTTTTTTACCCATTGCAGCTTTTAACATGTTGCCCTATTCTAATAAAATGTTGACTCTTGTTATTATGCTTGTTTAATGCAATATTAATGATACAAACAAATAATGTATCTTTCAAATAATTTAACGAATGACACTATGCCGCAACAAATGAATTCACTGATATGAATAGAGACCGTCTGTCATGCAAATTTTTAGTTTACGATAATTCAGCAGTTCGAATTAAGCTATTAAGAGAACATGCTATATTTGAACAGTCAAGCAGGCAAACGAAACGACATCGAGATTGATTATGCAACAGATGAGCGCTTGTGATCATCTGAGACGTTTTGATGTGACTAATATTATGCTAATTGTTTGTGTTGCCCATTTTTTAAGTTTACTTTAATTTTGACGCTTAAATCAAGCAATTTATAGAAAATGCTTTTATCCAAAAGTCAAGCAGACGTTAAAACGTCATCGAGAAAGTTCATACTACTAATTTGTGCTCTCGGTCAATATTGACAGTTACACGTGACAAATAGTTTGCTGATCGTTACCTGTTTACAATTTTTAGCTATTGCAGCTTTTTAGATTTTCCCTTATCCAATGAAATGTTGAATCTTGTTATCATGCTTGTTAAATGCAATCTCAATAATACATACGATAATCATTCAAATAATTTTACGAATGACACTTTTACACAATAAATAAATTGACTGATATAGATAGAGATGGTCTGACAAGCTAATTTTTAGTTTATGAGAATTCAGCAGTTCGAATTAAGCTATAAAGAGAACATGCTATTTTTCAAAAGTCAAGCAGGCAGCCAAAACGTCATTGAGATAGCTAATACTACAGATGAGTGCTTGTTTTTTGACGTGCAGAAGTTAACAAAAGTATGGTTTTCGTTAGTGTTGATCAGTTGCTATACGACAACAGCTTATAACATATTGCCGTTTTCTATTGAAATCCAGGGCAATTAATATCATGCATGTTTGATCCAATCTTAATCATACACATGCTTAATTCTTTAAACGGATAAAAAATGACACAATGGCGCATTATTTAAACGCCTTATATAAATAGAGATGGTCGTATATGCATGTTTTGGGTTTACTAAAATTTTGAAGCCTAAATTAAGCAATTTTTAGAAAATGTTTTTTTTTCAAAAGTCAAGCAGACAGCCAAAACGTCAAGATGATTCATACAACCGATTAGTGCTTTCGGACTTCATTGAAGTTTAGACATGACAAAAACTTTGCTGATCGTTTTCTGTTTACTTTTTTAGCTATTGCAGCTTTTAGTATTTTGCCCTATTCCAATGAAATACTGACTCTTGTACTCAGCCATGTTTTATGCAATCTCAATGATACATACGATAACCTTACGAATAATTAAACGATCGACACTAGAACGCATTAAATAAATTGACTGATATAAATAAAGATGGTCTGACAAGCACATTTTAAGTTCATGAGAATAAATCAGTTCGAATTTTGCCATTAAGAGAACATACTATTTTTCAAAAGTAAGACAGGCAGTTGAAACATCATTGATATTGCTCACACTACGGATTAGTGCTTATGTTCATCTTTAACGTTTAAAGGTGACCAATATTATGCTAATCGTTATTGTTGGTCAGTTATTAAACGAAAGCAGCTTAAAACATATTGCCATATTCCATTGAAATCCATGATGATTAATATCATGCATATTTGATGTAATCATAATCATACACATGCCAAATTCATTTAAAGAATAATAAAATGACACAATGGCGCATCATTAAAACGCTCGATTTAAATAGAGATGGTCTAATAAGAAATTTCAATTTTTCCGTTAAAATTAAGCAATTTAGAGAAAATGCTATTTGTCAAATGTCAAGCAGACAGCCAAAACTTCATTAAGATGACTCATAATACTAATTAGTGCTTCCGGACATCAATGACGTTAAGACATGACAAATAATATGATTAACGTTTTCTGTTTACTTTTTCACCTCTTGCAGCTTTCAACATTTTGCCCTGTATAAATGAAATGCTAACTCTAATTAGTTTAATGCAATCTCAATGATACATCCGATAATTTTTTATAAAATTAAACGTATGACACTATGGCGCAACAAATGAATTTACTGATATGAATAGAAATAATCTGACAAGCAAATTTTTAGTTTACGAGAATTCAGCAGTTCGAGTTAAGCAATTAAGAGAACATTCTATTTTTCAAAAGTAAAGCAGTCAGCCGAAACGTTATCGAGATGGCTCATACTACAGATGAGTGCTTGTGTTTTTCTTTGACGTTTGGAAAATAACAATAGCATGCTAATCGTTAGTGTTCCAATTTATTAACCGACAGCCGATTTTAACAAATTGACGCATTCCATTGAAATCGACGACAATTTTTATCATGCATGTTTGATGCAATTTTAATGATACACATGCCAAATTCTTATGACGGATGACAAAATGACACAACGGCACAACAATAAACAACTAATATAAATAGAGATTGTCAAATAAGCAAGTTTTAAGTTTACTATAATTTTGGCGCAAACATTTAGCAATTTATAAAAAATGTTATTTTTCAAAAGTCAAGCCCGCCAAAATATTATGATCCATCGAGATGGCTCATAATACTGATTAGTGCATTTGGTCATTATTGACGTTTAGACGTGACAAATAGTATAATGATCGTTATCTGTTTACTTATTTTTGCTATTGCAGCGTTTAACATTTTGCTCTATTCCAATGAAATGCTGACTCTTGTTATCATGCTAGTTTAATGCAATCTCAATGATACATACGATAATCTTTTAAATAATTTAACGACTGCACTATTATAGAATTAACCAAAATTATACTGATGGTAAGTGTTAACCAATTATTAACCGACAGCAGCTTTCAGTTACCAGTTACCCGACAGCCACTTGCACTATTTTGCCGTGTTTCATCGAAATCTATGGCAATTGTTATCATGCATATTTATGCAAACTTAGTAATACAAATCTCAAATTCTTTTGCATGATAAAAAACTACACAATGCGGCATTATTAAAACGACTGATATAAACGGAAATTGCCAAATCAGCAACTTTTAAGTTTATTATAATTTTGCCGCGAAAATTAAGCAATTTATAGAAAATACAATGTTTTAAAAGTCAAGCAGACAGCCAAAACGTAATAAAGATGGCTTATAATACTGCTTAGTGCTTCTAGTCATCATAGAAGTTTAGACGCTACGAATAGTGTGCTGATAGTTTAATGTGGACCTTTTTACCTTCAGCAGCTTTCAAAATTTTGCCTTTTTTCAATGAAATGCCGGACTGTTGTCATTATGCTTGTTTTATGCAATCATAATGATACAAAATACCAATATTTGAATAATTTTACGAATGACACTATGACGCAACAAATGAATTTACTGATATTAATAGAGATGGTCTTATAGGCAAGTTTTTAGTTTACGAGATTTCAGCGGTTCGAATAGAGCTATTTAGAGCAAATGCTATTTTTCAAAAGTCAAGCAGGTTGCCGACACGTCATCCAGTTGCCTCCTACTACAGATGAGTGCTTTTGTTTATCGTTGACGCTTAGAAGTGACAAATAGTGTTCTGCTCGTTAGAGTTTGATCTGTTATTACTTGACAGTAGCTTTTCAAAATTGCCGTAATCCATTGAAATCTATGGCAATTGTTATCATGAATGTTCGATGCAATCTTGATAATACAAATTCCAAAATTCTTTCGAAGATTTAAAAAATGACACAATGTCGCATCATTGTAACGACTGATATAAATAGGGATGGTCTGAAAATCACGTTTTAAATTTACTACAATTTTGCTGCTTTAATTAAGCAATTTATAGAAAATGCTATTTTTTAAAAGTTAAGCAGACAGCAAAAACGTTATTAAGATAGCTGATACTACTGATAAGTGTTGCCTGTTAGCTTTGATGTTTAGAATTGACCAATATTATGCAAATCGTATGTGTTGACCAGTTATTAACCGACAGTAGCTTTTAACATATTGCCGTATTCCATTGCGATCCATGATCAATGACATGATTGATCATCAAGCAAACATGATTGTTATCATGCTTGCTTGATGCAATCTTATAAATACAAATGCTAAATTCTTTTGATGAATAAAGAAATGACAGAAACCAACATCATGAAAACTATTGATAATTAAAGAGATGATCTAAAAAGCAAGTTTTAAGGTTGCTATAATTTTGCCGCTAAAATTTTGCAATTTATAGAACATGCTAATTTCTAAAAGTCAAGAAGACATCCAGATCGCCATCGAGGTAGTTCATACAACAGAAAAGTTCGTCTGCTTATCTTTTACGTTTTGGAAGGATTAATAGTATGCCGAGTGTAAGTGTTTACCAGTTATAAAGCTACAGCAGCTGTCAACATACCGCCGAATTCCATTAAAATCTATGACAATTGTTATCATGCTTGTTTGATGCAATCTTAATGATACACATGCCAAATTCATTTTAATGATAAAAATGACACAATCCTGCATCATATAAACGCATGATATAAATAAAGATAATCTAATAAGAAAATTTTAAGTTTACTATAATTTTGCCGCTAAAATTAACCAATTTATAGAAAATGGTTTTTCTAAAATTCAAGCAGACAGCCTAAAGGTAATCAAGATGTCTTATACTACTGTTTAGTGCTTCCTGTCATCGTGGACGTTTAGACGCTACGAATGGTATGCATTCATAAAAAAGTGGCATTAGAAATGCCAAACAATATTCGAACTGCTGAATTCTTGTAAACTAAAAATTTGCTTGTCAGACAATCTTCATTTATATTTGTCAATTTATTTGTAGCCCAATAGTTTAATTCTTTGACTTTTTGAAAGATTTTCATACGTATTATTGAGATTGCATAAAACAAACATATTCTCTTGAATAGGGCAAAATGTTAAATGCTGCAATAGTAAAAAAGGCTACAGACAACGATCAGCATACTTTTTGTCAGGTCAATACGTCAATGACGACGGGAAGCACTACGCAGCAGTATACGCTATTTTGATAAAATTTTAGCTGTCTGCTTGACTTTTAAAAATAGCATTTCCCATAAATTGCTTAATTTTATCAACAAAATAAAAGTAAAATTAAAACTTGTTTATTTGAACATCTCTAATAAATCTCTTTAATAATAATCTCTTGATTATTATTCTCTATCATGCGTTTTAATGATGCGCATTGTGTTCATTTTATTATTCTTCATAAGAATTTGGCGAGTGAATTATTAAGATTGCATCAAACATGCATGATATTAATTGTCATGTATTTTAAAGGAATACGGCACTTTTTTAAGCTGCTTTCGTTAAACAACTGATCAACAATAACGATTAGCATACTTTTGCTCAGCTCTAAACTAAAAGATGAACACAAGCACTTGTTTTTAGTATGAACTATCTGGATGACGTTTTGGCTGCCTGCTCTACATTAGAAAAATATCAAGTTCTCTTAATAGCTTAATTCGAACTGCTGAATTCTCTAAAACTTATAATTTTATGTCAGACCATCTCTATTTATATCAGTCAAATCATTTCTGGCGTAATAGTGTCATTTTTAAATTGTTTAAAAGGTTATCGTATGTATCATTGAGATTGCATTAAACAAGCATGATAACAACACTTAGCATTTTATTGGAATAGGGTACAATGTTTAATGCTGCAATAGTTAAAAAAAGTCAAAAGATAACGATCAGCATACTCTTTGTTACTTGTATACGTCAGTGATGACCGATTGCACTAAGTAGTATAATGAGCTATCTTTATAACGTTTTAGCTGTCTGCTTGACTTTTGTAAAATAGCATTTGATATAATTGCTTGATTTTAGCGTCAAAATTATAGTAACTTTAAACTGGCATAATTGCCCTTCTCTATTGATATCAGAAGTTTAACTCATGCGGAATCCTATACGTCAATGATGACTAGAAGCACTAATCAGTAGTATAAGCTATCTTGATTACGTTTTGGCTGTTTGCTTGACTTTTGAAAAGTAGCATTTTTTATAGATTGCTTGATTAAAGTGTCAAAATTACAGTAAATTTAAACTTCCTTATAAGACCATCTATATTTATATCAGGAGTTTTAATGATGCTTTATTGTGTCATTTCTTTACTTTCAAAGAATTTGGCATATGTAAGATAATGAAAGCATCAAAAATGCATGATATGAATTGTCAATGATTTCAATGGAATACGGCAATTTGTTTCTAGCTGTTGTCGTATAATAACTGATCAACACTAACAATTTACATACTATTAGTCACCTCGAAATGTCAAAGATGAACACAAGCAATCATGTATAGTATAAGCAATCTTGATTACGTTTTGGATGTTCGCTATACTATTGCAAAAAAGCATGTTCTATAATTAGCTTAATTCAAACTACTGAATTCTATTAAACTACAAATTTGCCTGACTCAAATTGTAGCCTCATTGTTTTATTCGTTTATTTTTTTAAAAGATTTTCATACGTATTATTGAGATTGCATTAAACAAGCATGACAACAAGAGTCAGCATTTCATTAAAATCTGGCAAAATGTTAAATACTGCAATAGTGAAAAAAGTCCACAGATAACGCTCAGCATACTATTTGTCATGTCAAGAAGTCAATAATGACCGGAAGCACTAATCTGCAGTATGAGCTGTCTTGACGAGGTTTTTGCTGTCTGCTTGACTTTTGAAAAATAGCATTTTTTATAGGTTGCTTAATGCTATTGGCAAAATTAAAGTAAACTTAAAACTTGCTTATTAGAACATCTCTATTTATATTATGCGTTTTAATGATGCGGAATTGTGTTTATTTTATTATTCTTCATAAGTATTTGGCATGTGAATGATTAAGATTGCATCAAACATGCATGATATTATTTGTCATTGATTTAAATAGAATACGGCCATATGTTTTAAGCTGCTTTCGTTTGACAACTTATCAACAATAACGATAAGCATACAATTGCTCACCTCTAAACTTTAAAGATGAACACAAGTACTTATCTTAAGTATGAGCTATCTTGATGACGTTTTGGCTGCCTGCTCTTTACTTAAATAATATCAAGTTCTCTTAATAGCTTAATTCGAACTGGAGAAATCTCGTAAACAAAAAATTTATATGTCACACCATCTCTATTTATATCAGTCAATTCATTTCTTGCGATATAGCGTCATTCATTACATTGTTTAAAATGTTATCGTATGTATCATTGAGATTGCAAAAAACAAGCATGAAAACAAGAGTTAGCATTTTATTGGAATAGGGTACAATGTTTAATGCTGCAATAGTTAAAAAAAGTCAAAAGATAACGATCAGCATACTATTTGTCACTTCAGAACGTTAATAATGACCATAAGCACTACTTTGTATTGTAAGCTATTTTTATGACGTTTTTGCTGTCTGCTTAACTTGTGAAAAATAGCATTTTCAAAAAAGTGCTTAATTTAAGCGCAAAATTAAAGTAACCCTTTATCTTGCTTATTAGACAATCTCTATTTATATAATGCGTTTTAACAACTGATCAACAATAACGATAAGCATATTATTGCTCACCTCTAAACTTCAAAGATAAACACAAGCACTCATGTTTAGTATGAGATATCTTGATGACGTTTCGGTTGCCTGCTCAACATTTGAAAAATATCAAGTTCTCTTAGTAGCTTGATTCAAACTTCTAAACTCTCCTAAACTAAAAACTTGCTTGTCAGACCATCTCTATTTATCAGTCAATTCATTTTTTACGTAGTGGTGTCATTTATAATATAACTTCAAAGATTATCGTATGTATCATTGAGATTGCATTAAACAAGCATGATAACAAAAATCAGCATTTCATTAGAATATGGCAAAATGTTAAACGCTGCAATAGGTAAGAAACGTCAACAAATAACGATCAGCATACTATTTGTCACGCTTAAACGTAAATAATAACGATATCATTAATCAGTAGTATCAGCCATCTTGATAACGTTTCGGTTGTCTGCTAGACTTTTGAAAAATAGCATTTTCAATAAACTGTTTAATTTTAGCGGCAAAATTATAGTAACTTTTAACTTGCATATTTGACCATCTCTTTTGATATCAACGTTTTAATAATGCGCAAATTTGTCATTTTTTTCTTCAAAAGAATTTGGCATGTGTTTGATAAGGATAGCGTAAAACATGCATGATATAAACTGTCAAGGATTTCAATGGAAAACTGCAATATGTTTTAAACAGCTGTCGTTTATATACTGATCAACACTAACGATTAGCATACTATTGATCACCTCAAAACGTCAAAGATGAACACACGCACTCATTTGTAGTATGAACAATCTCGATAGCTTTTCAGCTTTTTGCTAGACTTTTGAAAAATAGCATGTTCTATTAATAGCTTCATTCGAACTGCTGAATTCTCGTAAACTTAAAATTTGCTTGTCATACAATCTCCATTAATATCAAGCAAATAATTTGTTCGCCATAGGTTAATTCGTTCAACTTTTTGAAAGATTTTTATACGTATTATTTAGATTGCATTAAACAAGCATGATAACAAGAGTCAGCATTTCATTAGAATAGAACAAAATGTTAAATGATGCAATAGTTTAAACAAGTATACAGATACCAATCAGTATACTATTTGTCACGTCTAAACGTCAGTATTGACGAGAGAACAAATTAGTAGTATAAATTTTCTCGATGGCGTTTTAACGCTCTGCTTGACTTTTGAAAAATAGCATTTTCTATAAATTGCTTAATTTTATCAGCAAAATTAAAGTAAACTTAAAATATGCTTATTTGACAATCTCTATTTATATAATGCGTTTGAATGATGCGGCATTGTGTTCATTTTATTATTTTTCATAAGAATTTGGAATGTGAATGATTAAGATTGCATCAAACATGCATGATATTAATTGAATGAATAATTGCATACACGAGCGAGTATCATCATTTGGTCGGCTTCATAAATTATCCTCGTGTGAATTCTTTAATCCTAGATGCAGCACTGTACACTACAATCAGCGTAGGTGGACCTCATCAGCAGTGAGCCTACGCCTACCTTTTGTGTTTCGGTCCTTTAATGATCTGCTGAAATTTTCCTCTGCTGCTTTTCTGTAAAAACAAACGATACAGTTTGTAAGGAACACATTTCCACTTGTGCAAACTGTACGTTGTTTCCGTCTTTTGTAACAAAAAGACGGAGATAGCACTACAGTTGACGGAAACAACCGACAATCTGTCTTTTGAATTTTCTTGACAGGAAACCGGAATCTGCCAGGTTAATAGAATGAATAATTGCATACACGAGCGAGTATCATCATTTGGTCGGCTTCATAAATTATCCTCGTGTGAATTCTTTAATCCTAGATGCAGCACTGTACACTACAATCAGCGTAGGTGGACCTCATCAGCAGTGAGCCTACGCCTACCTTTTGTGTTTCGGTCCTTTAATGATCTGCTGAAATTTTCCTCTGCTGCTTTTCTGTAAAAACAAACGATACAGTTTGTAAGGAACACATTTCCACTTGTGCAAACTGTACGTTGTTTCCGTCTTTTGTAACAAAAAGACGGAGATAGCACTACAGTTGACGGAAACAACCGACAATCTGTCTTTTGAATTTTCTTGACAGGAAACCGGAATCTGCCAGGTTAATAGAATGAATAATTGCATACACGAGCGAGTATCATCATTTGGTCGGCTTCATAAATTATCCTCGTGTGAATTCTTTAATCCTAGATGCAGCACTGTACACTACAATCAGCGTAGGTGGACCTCATCAGCAGTGAGCCTACGCCTACCTTTTGTGTTTCGGTCCTTTTAATGATCTGCTAAAATTTTCCTCTGCTGCTTTTCTGTAAAAACAAACGATACAGTTTGTAAAGAACACATTTCCACTTGTGCAAACTGTACGTTGTTTCCGTCATATTTCAAGGATAAAAAATGACACAATTGCCGGTTATAAAAGACTTATATAAATTGAGGTGATCTGATAAGCATGCTTTTAGTTTACGAGAATTCAGCAGTTCGAATAAGGCTTTTTAGAGAAAATGCTATTTTTCAAAGGTCAAGCAGGCAGTCGACACGTCAGCAAGATATCTTATACCACAGATCAGTTCTTAAGTTCATCTTTGACGTTTAGAAGAAACATCTAGTATTCTGATTGTTATGAGTTGACCAGTTCTCGACAGCAACTTTCTACATATTGCCATATTTCATTGAAATTTGTGACCATTGTTATCATGCATGTTTTATGCAATCTTAATAATACAAATGCCAAATTCTTGAAAGGGATAAAAAATGACACAATGTCGCATCATTAAAAAGCTTGATATAAATAGAGATGATCTTATGAGCAAGTTTTAAATTTACTAAAATTTTGCCGCTAATAATGAGCAATTTATAGAAAATTCGATATTTATAAAGTCAAGATGAGAGCAAAAACGTCATCGAGATTGCTCATACAACAAAAGAGTTCTCCGTTATTCTTTAACGTTCAAAATTACCTAATAGTGTGGTGATCGTTAGTGTTGGCCATTTATTAAGCGACAGCAGCTTTCAACATATTGCGGTTTTCCATTGAAATCCAAAGCCATTGTTATTATGCATGTTTGATGCAATCCTAATAAAACATATGACGAATTGTTTTGAATAATAAAAAATGACAAAATACCGCATATTTAAGACGCCTGATATAAATAAAGATAATCTGATAAGCAACTTTTATGTTTACTATAATTTTGCCGTTAAAATTAAACAATTTGTAGAAAATGCTATTTTTCAAAAGTCAAACCGACAGCCAAAACGTCATCGAGATAGCTCATACAACAGAAGAGTTCTTCCGTTCATCTTTGACGTTTAGAGGTGATTAATAGTATGCTGATCGTTAGTGCCCTGCAGTTATTACCCGAAAGCAGCTTTCAACATATTGCCATATTTCATTGAAATCAATAACCATTGTTATCATGCATGTTTGATGCGATGTTTATGATACAAATGACAAATTCTTACAAAAATTAAAAAATTACACAATGTCGCATTATTTAAACGAATGATATAAACATAGATGGTTTAATGAGCAACTTTTAAGTTTACTCTAATTTTGACGCTAAAATTTAGCAATTTATAGAAAATGCTGTTTTCTAAAAGTCAAGCATTCAGCCAAAACGTCATAAATACTACTCAAACTTCGGATAAGTTCTTTCGTTTATCTTTCACGCTTAGAAGTGACCAATAGTATGCCAATCGTTGGTGTTGACCACTTATTAGGCGACAGCTGCTTTCAACATATTGCAGTATTATATTGAAATCCATAACCATTGTTATCATGCATATTTGATGCAATCTAAATGATAAAATGCAACATTGTTTTAAAATAATAAAAAATGACACAATGCAGTATCACTAAAACGTTTGATAAGTAAAATAGAACTCGGATCGTTATGTGTTTATCAGTTAACCGACATCAGCTTTCGACATATGCCGTATTCCATCGAAATCTATGACTATTGATTTCATGCATGTTTTATACAATCTTAAAAAAACAAATGTCAGATTCTTTAAAAGGATAAATAAAGAAATAAAAGAAGAAAATCTAATAACCAACATTTATGTTTACTATAATTTTGCCACTCAAATTAAGCGATTTATAGAAATTGGTATTTTTAAAAGTCAAACAGAGAGCCAAATCGTAATTGGATGAATCATACCACTGATTAAGTCTTAGGACAGTAAAAACGTTTAGACGTTACAAATAGCATGCTGATCGTTTACTGTAGACGTTTTTATCTACAATAGTTTTTAACATTTTGACATTTTTAATTAAAATGCTAGACTGTTGTTATTATGTTTGTTTTATGTAATCTTTGTAATACATATGACAATATTTAAGAAACTTAAGGAATGACACTATGACGCAACAAATGAATTGACCTTCACAAATAGAGATGGTCTGATAAGCAAGTTTTTAGTTGACGAGTATTCATCAGTTCGAATAGAGCTATTTTGGGAAAATGATATTTTTTCAAACGTTAAGCCGGCAGTTGACACGTCATCGAGATGACTCATACTACAAATTAGTGCTTTTGTTCATTTTTGACGCTTAGAAGTAACAAATAGTAATCTGATCAATAAGGGCTACAAGTGTTTGCCCGACAGCAGCTTTCAAAATTGCCGTAGTCCAGTAAAATTTATTGCAATTGTTATCATGCATGTTTGATGCAATCTTGATTATACAAATGCAAAATTCTTATAAAAGATAAAAAATGACACTATTAAGCATCATAAAGACGACTGATAAATTTAGAAATGAACTAATAAGACAGTTTAAAGTTTACTATAATTTTAGCGCTTAAATTAAGCAATTTATAAACAATGCTATTTTTTAAAAGATAAGCCGACTGCCAAAACGTTATCGAAAATAGCTAATACAACACAAGAGTTCTATAGTTTATCTGTTACGTTTAGAAGTGATTACTACAATGCTAATCGTAAGTGTTGACCACTTATTAAGCAAAGGCAGCTTTCAATATATTTCCGTATTCCATCGAAATCCATGACGATTGTTATCAACCTTCTTTAATGCAATCTTAATGATGCACATGGCAAATCTATTTGAATAATAAAAAATGACACATCCTGCATCATTAAAACGCCTGATAATAAATATAATCTAATAAGCAACCTTTAAATTTACTATAGTTTTGCCGCTACAACAAGGCAATTTATAGAAAATTTACTTTTCAAAAGTCTGGCAGACAGTTAAAATGTAATCAAGATGGCTCATAATACTGCTTAGTGCTTCCAGTCATCGCGGACGTTCAGACGTGACGAATAGTATGATGATCGTTGACTTTTGACAACTTTAACTAACAACAACTTTAAAGATTTTGCCCTATTTCAATGAAATGCTGGACTGTTGTTATTATGCTTGTGTAATTCAATCTCAATAATACCTATGACAATCTTTTGAATAAATTTAATGAATGACACTATGACGAAATAAATGAATTGACTGATATGAATACTGATAGACTGATAACCAAGTTTTTAGTGTACGATAATTCAGCAGTTTGAATTGATCTCTTTTAGAAAATGCTATTTGTTAAAAGTATAGCAGGCAGCCTAGGAGTCATCGAGATGAATCATACTACAGATGAATGCTTTTGTTCATCTATGACGTTTAGGAGTGACATATCGTATTTTGATCGTTATGAATTGACCAGTTACCCGACAGCCACTTGCACTATTTTGCCGTATTTCATTGAAATCTATGACAATTGTTATCGTGCATGTTTTATCCAATCTTAATGATACAAATGCCAAATTCTTTTAAAGGATAAAAAATGACAAAATGTCGCATTTTTAAAACCATTGATAAGCAAGTTTTAAGTTTTCTATAATTTTGTCGCTTAAAAATGCGATTTTAAGAAAATGCGATTATTCAAAAGTCAAGCAGACAGTCAAAACGTCAATAAGATAGATTATACTAATGATAAGTGCTTTTAGATATCTTTGACGTTTAGCAGTGACCAAACGTATGCAGATCGTTTGTGTTAACCAGTTATTAACCAACAGCAGCTTTCAACATATTGCCGTATTTTCTAAAAACACATAACCATGTTTATCATACATGTTTGATGCAAGCCTATTGATATTATACCAAATTCTTAAAAAAAGATAACAAAAAATGACACAATGGCGCCTTATAAAAACATCTGATATAAATAACAATAATCTGGTAAGCAACTTTTATGTTTACAATAAATTTGCGCTAAAATTAAGCGATTTGTAGAAAATGCTATTTTTAAAAGTCAAGCAGAGAGCCAAAACGTCATCGAGATGGATCATACGATTAAATAGTGCGTCCAGTCATCACTGAAGTTTAGACGCGACGAATAGTAGGCTTATCGTTGACTGCGCACTATTTTTTTATGTGCATTACCCTTCAATATTTTGACCTGTTTCAATGAAGTGCTGGACTGTTTTTATTATGCTTGTTTAATGCAATTTCAATAATACACTTCATCGAGATGCATCATACTACATATGATTGCTTTTGTTTATCTTTGACGCTTAGAAGTAACGAATAGTATTCTGAACTTTTTGGTAGACTAGTTATTACCTGACAGCAGCTTTGAAAAATTGCCGTATTCAATTGAATTTGATGACCATTGTAATCATGCATGTTTGATGCAATCTTAATTTGACAACTGCCAAGGTCTTTTGTAGGATAATAAAATTGCACAAGAAAGGATCATTAAAACGACAGATAAAAATAAAAATGATCTGATAAGCCAGTTTTAAGTTTACCATAAATTTGCCGCAAAAATTAAGCGATTGGTTGAAAATGGTATTTTTTAAAAGTCAAGCCCACAGCCGAAACGTCATCAAGTTAGCCTGTACAACAGAAAAGCTCTTTCGTTCATCTTTGACGTTTTAAAGTGATTAATAGTATGATGATCGTTAGTGTTGACCTGTAATTATGGGACAGCAGCTTTCAAAATATTGCCGTACTCCATTAAAATCCATGACTATTGTTATTATGTTTGTTTGATGCAATTAGAATGATACACATGCCAAATTCATTTGAATAATAAAAACGACACAATCCTGCATAATTTAAACACTTGATATAAATAAAGATAGTTTAAAAGGAGCAACCTTAAAGTTTACTATAATTTTGCGCTAAAATTAAACAATTTATAGAAAATGCTATATTTTCAAAGACCAGGCAGACCTCAAAATATAAATTAAAATAACTCATAATACTGCTTAGTGCTTTCAGTAATCATGGAAGTTTAGACGTTACAAATAGTATGCTGATCGTTAACTGTGGACATTTTTAATAAACAGCAGCTTTTAAGATTTTGGCATATTTCAATGAAAATGCTAGACTGTTGTTATTACGCTTGTTTAATCCAATCTTAATGATACATATGACAACCTTTTGAATATATTTAACGAATGATTTTATGACGCAACAAATGAAGTGACTAATATGAATAGAGATGTCTGATAAGCAAGTTTTTTGTTTACGAGAATTTAGCAGTTTGAATGGAGCTATTTGGAGAAAATGCTATTTTTCAAAAGTCAAGCAGGCAGCCGAAACCTCATCGAGATAGCTCATACTACAGGTGAGTGCTTTCGTTCATCTTTGACGTTTATAAGTAAAATAGAATTCTGATCGTTATGTGTTTAACAGTTAACCGACATCAGCTTTCGACATATGCCGTATTCCATCGAAATCTATGACTATTGATTTCATGCGTGTTTTATATAATCTTAATAAAACAAATGCCAGGTTTTTTAAAACGATAAAAAAAATGACACAATGTCGCATTTTAAAAACGCTTGATATAAATAAAGATAAATTATAATCAAGATTTAAGTTTTTCATAATTTTACCGCTACATTAATGCGATTTATAAAAATACGATTTTTTAAAAGTAAAGCAGACAGCTAAAACGTTATCAAGATATTCATACTACTGATGAGTTCTTCTAGTTATCTTTGACGTTTAGAAGTGACCAATAGTATGCTGTTCGTAAATGTTGAAATGTTATTAACTAACATCTGCTTTCAACATATTGCCGTATTCTCTTACAATCAATGAGCATGTTTATCATGCATGTTCGATGCAATCCTGATAATACTTATGCCAAATTCTTGTAATTGATAAAAATGACACAATGAAGCTTCACTTAAAAGCCTCATATAAATAAAGAAAATCCAATAACCAACATTTATGTTTACTATAATTTTGCCACTCAAATTAAGCGATTTATAGAAAATGGTATTTTTAAAAGTCAAACAGAGAGCCAAATCGTAATCGTATGAATCATACCACTGATTAAGTCTTAGGACAGTAAAAACGTTTAGACGTTACAAATAGCATGCTGATCGTTTACTGTAGACGTTTTTATCTACAATAGTTTTTAACATTTTGACCTTTTTAATTTAAATGCTAGACTGTTGTTATTATGTTTGTTTTATGTAATCTTTGTAATACATATGACAATATTTAAGTAACTTAAGGAATGACACCATGACGCAACAAATGAATTGACCTTCATCAAATAGAGATGGTCTGATAAGCAAGTTTTTAGTTGACGAGTATTCATCAGTTCGAATTAAGCTATTTAGGAAAAATGATATTTTTTCAAACGTTAAGCCGGCAGTTGACACGTCATCGAGATGACTCATACTACAAATTAGTGCTTTTGTTCATTTTTGACGCTTAGAAGTAACAAATAGTAATCTGATCAATAAGGGCTTACAAGTTTTTGCCCGACATCAGCTTTCAAAATTGCCGTAGTCCAGTAAAATTTATTGCAATTGTTATCATGCATGTTTGATGCAATCTTGATTATACAAATGCAAAATTCTTATAAAAGATAAAAAATGACACTATTAAGCATCATAAAGACGACTGATAAATTTAGAAATGAACTAATAAGACAGTTTAAAGTTTACTATAATTTTAGCGCTTAAATTAAGCAATTTATAAACAATGCTATTTTTTAAAAGATAAGCCGACTGCCAAAACGTTATCGAAAATAGCTAATACAACACAAGAGTTCTATAGTTTATCTGTTACGTTTAGAAGTGATTACTACAATGCTAATCGTAAGTGTTGACCACTTATTAAGCAAAGGCAGCTTTCAATATATTTCCGTATTCCATCGAAATCCATGACGATTGTTATCAACCTTCTTTAATGCAATCTTAATGATGCACATGGCAAATCTATTTGAATAATAAAAAATGACACATCCTGCATCATTAAAACGCCTGATAATAAATATAATCTAATAAGCAACCTTTAAATTTACTATAGTTTTGCCGCTACAACAAGGCAATTTATAGAAAATTTACTTTTCAAAAGTCTGGCAGACAGTTAAAATGTAATCAAGATGGCTCATAATACTGCTTAGTGCTTCCAGTCATCGCGGACGTTCAGACGTGACGAATAGTATGCTGATCGTTGACTTTTGACAACTTTAACTAACAACAACTTTAAAGATTTTGCCCTATTTCAATGAAATGCTGGACTGTTGTTATTATGCTTGTGTAATTCAATCTCAATAATACCTATGACAATCTTTTGAATAAATTTAATGAATGACACTATGACGAAATAAATGAATTGACTGATATGAATACTGATAGACTGATAACCAAGTTTTTAGTGTACGATAATTCAGCAGTTTGAATTGATCTCTTTTAGAAAATGCTATTTGTTAAAAGTATAACAGGCAGCCTAGGAGTCATCGAGATGAATCATACTACAGATGAATGCTTTTGTTCATCTATGACGTTTAGGAGTGACATATCGTATTTTGATCGTTATGAATTGACCAGTTACCCGACAGCCACTTGCACTATTTTGCCGTATTTCATTGAAATCTATGACAATTGTTATCGTGCATGTTTTATCCAATCTTAATGATACAAATGCCAAATTCTTTTAAAGGATAAAAAATGACAAAATGTCGCATTTTTAAAACCATTGATAAGCAAGTTTTAAGTTTTCTATAATTTTGTCGCTTAAAAATGCGATTTTAAAAAAATGCGATTATTCAAAAGTCAAGCAGACAGTCAAAACGTCAATAAGATAGCTTATACTAATGATAAGTGCTGTTAGATATCTTTGACGTTTAGCAGTGACCAAACGTATGCAGATCGTTTGTGTTAACCAGTAATTAACTAACAGCAGCTTTCAACATATTGCGTATTTTCTAAAAACACATAACCATGTTTATCATACATGTTTGATGCAAGCCTATTGATATTATACCAAATTCTTAAAAAAAGATAACAAAAAATGACACAATGGCGCCTTATAAAAACATCTGATATAAATAACAATAATCTGGTAAGCAACTTTTATGTTTACAATAAATTTGCGCTAAAATTAAGCGATTTGTAGAAAATGCTATTTTTAAAAGTCAAGCAGAGAGCCAAAACGTCATCGAGATGGATCATACGATTAAATAGTGCGTCCAGTCATCACTGAAGTTTAGACGCGACGAATAGTAGGCTTATCGTTGACTGCGCACTATTTTTTTATGTGCATTACCCTTCAATATTTTGACCTGTTTCAATGAAGTGCTGGACTCTTTTTATTAATGCTTGTTTAATGCAATTTCAATAATACACTTCATCGAGATGCATCATACTACATATGATTGCTTTTGTTTATCTTTGACGCTTAGAAGTAACGAATAGTATTCTGAACTTTTTGGTAGACTAGTTATTACCTGACAGCAGCTTTGAAAAATTGCCGTATTCAATTGAATTTGATGACCATTGTAATCATGCATGTTTGATGCAATCTTAATTTGACAACTGCCAAGGTCTTTTGTAGGATAATAAAATTGCACAAGAAAGGATCATTAAAACGACAGATAAAAATAAAAATGATCTGATAAGCCAGTTTTAAGTTTACCATAAATTTGCCGCAAAAATTAAGCGATTGGTTGAAAATGGTATTTTTTAAAAGTCAAGCCCACAGCCGAAACGTCATCAAGTTAGCCTGTACAACAGAAAAGCTCTTTCGTTCATCTTTGACGTTTTAAAGTGATTAATAGTATGATGATCGTTAGTGTTGACCTGTAATTATGGGACAGCAGCTTTCAAAATATTGCCGTACTCCATTAAAATCCATGACTATTGTTATTATGTTTGTTTGATGCAATTAGAATGATACACATGCCAAATTCATTTGAATAATAAAAACGACACAATCCTGCATAATTTAAACACTTGATATAAATAAAGATAGTTTAAAAGGAGCAACCTTAAAGTTTACTATAATTTTGCGCTAAAATTAAACAATTTATAGAAAATGCTATATTTTCAAAGACCAGGCAGACCTCAAAATATAAATTAAAATAACTCATAATACTGCTTAGTGCTTTCAGTAATCATGGAAGTTTAGACGTTACAAATAGTATGCTGATCGTTAACTGTGGACATTTTTAATAAACAGCAGCTTTTAAGATTTTGGCATATTTCAATGAAAATGCTAGACTGTTGTTATTACGCTTGTTTAATCCAATCTTAATGATACATATGACAACCTTTTGAATATATTTAACGAATGATTTTATGACGCAACAAATGAAGTGACTAATATGAATAGAGATGTCTGATAAGCAAGTTTTTTGTTTACGAGAATTTAGCAGTTTGAATGGAGCTATTTGGAGAAAATGCTATTTTTCAAAAGTCAAGCAGGCAGCCGAAACCTCATCGAGATAGCTCATACTACAGGTGAGTGCTTTCGTTCATCTTTGACGTTTATAAGTAAAATAGAATTCTGATCGTTATGTGTTTAACAGTTAACCGACATCAGCTTTCGACATATGCCGTATTCCATCGAAATCTATGACTATTGATTTCATGCGTGTTTTATATAATCTTAATAAAACAAATGCCAGGTTTTTTAAAACGATAAAAAAAATGACACAATGTCGCATTTTAAAAACGCTTGATATAAATAAAGATAAATTATAATCAAGATTTAAGTTTTTCATAATTTTACCGCTACATTAATACGATTTATAAAAATACGATTTTTTAAAAGTAAAGCAGACAGCTAAAACGTTATCAAGATATTCATACTACTGATGAGTTCTTCTAGTTATCTTTGACGTTTAGAAGTGACCAATAGTATGCTGTTCGTAAATGTTGAAATGTTATTAACTAACATCTGCTTTCAACATATTGCCGTATTCTCTTACAATCAATGAGCATGTTTATCATGCATGTTCGATGCAATCCTGATAATACTTATGCCAAATTCTTGTAATTGATAAAAATGACACAATGAAGCTTCACTTAAAAGCCTCATATAAATAAAGAAAATCCAATAACCAACATTTATGTTTACTATAATTTTGCCACTCAAATTAAGCGATTTATAGAAAATGGTATTTTTAAAAGTCAAACAGAGAGCCAAATCGTAATCGTATGAATCATACCACTGATTAAGTCTTAGGACAGTAAAAACGTTTAGACGTTACAAATAGCATGCTGATCGTTTACTGTAGACGTTTTTATCTACAATAGTTTTTAACATTTTGACCTTTTTTATTTAAATGCTAGACTGTTGTTATTATGTTTGTTTTATGTAATCTTTGTAATACATATGACAATATTTAAGTAACTTCAGGAATGACACCATGACGCAACAAATGAATTGACCTTCATCAATACAGATGGTCTGATAAGCAAGTTTTTAGTTGACGAGTATTCATCAGTTCGAATTAAGCTATTTAGGAAAAATGATATTTTTTCAAACGTTAAGCCGGCAGTTGACACGTCATCGAGATGACTCATACTACAAATTAGTGCTTTTGTTCATTTTTGACGCTTAGAAGTAACAAATAGTAATCTGATCAATAAGGGCTTACAAGTTTTTGCCCGACATCAGCTTTCAAAATTGCCGTAGTCCAGTAAAATTTATTGCAATTGTTATCATGCATGTTTGATGCAATCTTGATTATACAAATGCAAAATTCTTATAAAAGATAAAAAATGACACTATTAAGCATCATAAAGACAACTGATAAATTTAGAAATGAACTAATAAGACAGTTTAAAGTTTAATATAATTTTAGCGCTTAAATTAAGCAATTTATAAACAATGCTATTTTTTAAAAGATAAGCCGACTGCCAAAACGTTATCGAAAATAGCTAATACAACACAAGAGTTCTATAGTTTATCTGTTACGTTTAGAAGTGATTACTACAATGCTAATCGTAAGTGTTGACCACTTATTAAGCAAAGGCAGCTTTCAATATATTTCCGTATTCCATCGAAATCCATGACGATTGTTATCAACCTTCTTTAATGCAATCTTAATGATGCACATGGCAAATCTATTTGAATAATAAAAAATGACACATCCTGCATCATTAAAACGCCTGATAATAAATATAATCTAATAAGCAACCTTTAAATTTACTATAGTTTTGCCGCTACAACAAGGCAATTTATAGAAAATTTACTTTTCAAAAGTCTGGCAGACAGTTAAAATGTAATCAAGATGGCTCATAATACTGCTTAGTGCTTCCAGTCATCGCGGACGTTCAGACGTGACGAATAGTATGCTGATCGTTGACTTTTGACAACTTTAACTAACAACAACTTTAAAGATTTTGCCCTATTTCAATGAAATGCTGGACTGTTGTTATTATGCTTGTGTAATTCAATCTCAATAATACCTATGACAATCTTTTGAATAAATTTAATGAATGACACTATGACGAAATAAATGAATTGACTGATATGAATACTGATAGACTGATAACCAAGTTTTTAGTGTACGATAATTCAGCAGTTTGAATTGATCTCTTTTAGAAAATGCTATTTGTTAAAAGTATAGCAGGCAGCCTAGGAGTCATCGAGATGAATCATACTACAGATGAATGCTTTTGTTCATCTATGACGTTTAGGAGTGACATATCGTATTTTGATCGTTATGAATTGACCAGTTACCCGACAGCCACTTGCACTATTTTGCCGTATTTCATTGAAATCTATGACAATTGTTATCGTGCATGTTTTATACAATCTTAATGATACAAATGCCAAATTCTTTTAAAGGATAAAAAATGACAAAATGTCGCATTTTTAAAACCATTGATAAGCAAGTTTTAAGTTTTCTATAATTTTGTCGCTTAAAAATGCGATTTTAAAAAAATGCGATTATTCAAAAGTCAAGCAGACAGTCAAAACGTCAATAAGATAGCTTATACTAATGATAAGTGCTGTTAGATATCTTTGACGTTTAGCAGTGACCAAACGTATGCAGATCGTTTGTGTTAACCAGTAATTAACTAACAGCAGCTTTCAACATATTGCGTATTTTCTAAAAACACATAACCATGTTTATCATACATGTTTGATGCAAGCCTATTGATATTATACCAAATTCTTAAAAAAAGATAACAAAAAATGACACAATGGCGCCTTATAAAAACATCTGATATAAATAACAATAATCTGGTAAGCAACTTTTATGTTTACAATAAATTTGCGCTAAAATTAAGCGATTTGTAGAAAATGCTATTTTTAAAAGTCAAGCAGAGAGCCAAAACGTCATCGAGATGGATCATACGATTAAATAGTGCGTCCAGTCATCACTGAAGTTTAGACGCGACGAATAGTAGGCTTATCGTTGACTGCGCACTATTTTTTTATGTGCATTACCCTTCAATATTTTGACATGTTTCAATGAAGTGCTGGACAGTTTTTATTATGCTTGTTTAATGCAATTTCAATAATACACTTCATCGAGATGCATCATACTACATATGATTGCTTTTGTTTATCTTTGACGCTTAGAAGTAACGAATAGTATTCTGAACTTTTTGGTAGACTAGTTATTACCTGACAGCAGCTTTGAAAAATTGCCGTATTCAATTGAATTTGATGACCATTGTAATCATGCATGTTTGATGCAATCTTAATTTGACAACTGCCAAGGTCTTTTGTAGGATAATAAAATTGCACAAGAAAGGATCATTAAAACGACAGATAAAAATAAAAATGATCTGATAAGCCAGTTTTAAGTTTACCATAAATTTGCCGCAAAAATTAAGCGATTGGTTGAAAATGGTATTTTTTAAAAGTCAAGCCCACAGCCGAAACGTCATCAAGTTAGCCTGTACAACAGAAAAGCTCTTTCGTTCATCTTTGACGTTTTAAAGTGATTAATAGTATGATGATCGTTAGTGTTGACCTGTAATTATGGGACAGCAGCTTTCAAAATATTGCCGTACTCCATTAAAATCCATGACTATTGTTATTATGTTTGTTTGATGCAATTAGAATGATACACATGCCAAATTCATTTGAATAATAAAAACGACACAATCCTGCATAATTTAAACACTTGATATAAATAAAGATAGTTTAAAAGGAGCAACCTTAAAGTTTACTATAATTTTGCGCTAAAATTAAACAATTTATAGAAAATGCTATATTTTCAAAGACCAGGCAGACCTCAAAATATAAATTAAAATAACTCATAATACTGCTTAGTGCTTTCAGTAATCATGGAAGTTTAGACGTTACAAATAGTATGCTGATCGTTAACTGTGGACATTTTTAATAAACAGCAGCTTTTAAGATTTTGGCATATTTCAATGAAAATGCTAGACTGTTGTTATTACGCTTGTTTAATCCAATCTTAATGATACATATGACAACCTTTTGAATATATTTAACGAATGATCTAATGACGCAACAAATGAATTGATTAATATGAATAGAGATGTCTGATAGGCAAGTTTTTTGTTTACGAGAATTTAGCAGTTTGAATGGAGCTATTAAGTGAAAATGCTATTTTTCAAAAGTCAAGCAGGCAGCCGAAAACCTCATCGAGATAGCTTATACTACAGATGAGTGATTTCGGTCATCTTTGACGTTAATCAGTAAAATAGTATTTTGATCGCTTTGTGTTTAACAGTTAACCGACATCAGCCTTCGACGTATGACGGATTCCATCGAAATCTATGACTATTGATTTCATGCGTGTTTTATATAATCTTAATAAAACAAATGCAACGTTTTTTAAAAGGATACAAAATAACAGTATGTCGCATTTTAATAACGCCTGATATTAATAAAGATGGTCTTATAATCAAGATTTAATTTTTCTATAATTTTGCCGCTCAATTTAAGCGATTTATAAAACTGCGATTATTCAAAACTCAAACAGACAGCTAAAACGTAATCAAGATGGCTTATACTACGGATGAGTTATTATGGCTATCTTTGACGTCTAGAATAGACTAATAGTATGCTGATCGTTAGTGTTGACAAGTTCTTAAACAACATCAGCTTTCAAAATATTGCCGTATTCTCTCAAAATCAACGAGCATGTTTATCATGCATGTTTGATGCAATCCTGCTGATAGTTATGCCAAATTCATAAAAGTAAGATAAAATGCCACAATGAAGCATCATTATAACTCCTGATATAAATATAGATAATCTGTTAAGCCACTTTTATGTTTACTATAATTTGCCGCTAAAATTAAGCGATATATAGGAAATGGTATTTTTAAAAGTCAAGCAGAGAGCCAAATCGTCATCGAGATGATTCATACCACTGTTGAAGTTTTTGGACAATATTGAAGTTTATACGTTACAAATAGTATGCGATCGTTGACTGTTAACGTTTTTATCTACAGCAGCTTTCAACATTTTGACCTGTTTTAATCAAATGCAAGACTGTTGTTATTATGAAATCTCTGTAATACATACGACAATCCTTTAAGAAACTTAAGGAATGACAACATGACGCCACAAATGAATTGACCTCTATAAATAGAGATGGTCTGATAAGCAAGTTTTTGTTTACGAGTATTCATCAGTTCGAATTAAGCTATTTAGGAAAAATGATATTTTTTCAAAATTTTAGCCCGCAGCCGACACGTAATCGAATAACTCATACTACAGATTAGTGCTTTTGTTCATTTATGACGCTTAGAAGTAACAAATAGTAATCTGATCAATAAGGGCTAACAAGTTTTTGCCCGACATCAGCTTTTGACCTTTTTCAATGAAATGCTGGACTGTTTTTATTATGATTGTTTAATGCTATCGCACGATTCACTTCATCGAGAGGCATCATACTACATATGATTGCTTTTGTTTATCTATGACGCTGAGAAGTAACGAATTATATTCCGATCTTTTTGGTAGACTAGTTATTACCTGATAGCAGCTCTAAAAAATTGCCGTATTTCATTGAATTTATGAATATTGTAATCATGAATGTTTGATGATCTTAATTTGACAACTGCCAATGTATTTTGAAGGATAATAAAATTGCACAATAAAGGATCATTCAAACCACTGAGAAATATAAAAATGTTCTAATAAGCCAGTTTTAAGTTTACTATAAATTTGCCGCAAAAATTAAGCAACTTTTAGAAAATGGTATTATTTAAAAGTCAAGCCCACAGCCGAAACGTCATTAAGTTAGCCTGTACAACAGAAAAGTTCTTCCGTTTATCTTTGACGTTTTAAAAAGATTAATAGTATGACGATCGTTAGAGTTGACCAGTAATTATGGGACAGCAGCTTTTAAAATATTGCAGTACTCCATTAAAATCCATGACCATTTTTATCATTCTTGTTTGATGCAATTAGAATGATACTCATGTAAAATTCATTTGAATAATAAAAACGACACAATGCAGCATGATTTAAACACTTGATATAAATAAAGATTGTTTAAAAGGAGCAACCCTGAAGTTTACTATAATGTTGCGCTAAAATTAAACAATTTATAGAAAATGCTATATTTT
This sequence comes from Pomphorhynchus laevis, assembly GCA_012934845.2. NCBI lineage: Eukaryota > Metazoa > Acanthocephala > Palaeacanthocephala > Echinorhynchida > Pomphorhynchidae > Pomphorhynchus > Pomphorhynchus laevis. The sequence goes on along the minus strand of WNNJ02002195.1, from coordinate 47,145 downwards.
CAAAGACCGGGCAGACCTCAAAATATAAATTAAAATATCTCATAATACTGCTGAGTGCTTTCAGTAATCATGGAAGTTTAGGCGTAACATATAGTATGCTGATCGTTAACTGAGGACATTTTTAATAAACAGCAGCTTTTAAGATTTTGGCATATTTCAATGAAAATGCTAGACAGTTGTTATTACGCTTGTTTAATCCAATCTTAATGATACATATGACAAACTTTTAAATATATTTAACGAATGATCTTATGACGCAACAATTGAATTGACTAATATGAATGGAGATGTTTGATAAGCAAGTTTTTTGTTTACGAGAATTTAACAGTTTGAATGGAGCTATTTAGAGAAAATGCTATTTTTCAAAAGTCAAGCAGGCAGCCGAAAACCTCATTGAGATAGCTCATACTACGGATAAGTGCTTTCGTTTATCTTTGATGTTTAAAGGTAAAACTGTATTCTGATCGGTATGTGTTAAGCAGTCAACTGCCATCAGCCTTCGACATATGCCGTTGTAATGATAAACCAAATAAGGCTTTATTCAACAATCTAGAATATAGTTATACAATATGATTACATGTTAGATTATCACAGTCTTCCCCGATTATATAATCGTCTAGGTACTTCGGAGTTCTTCTATCCCTAGGACTACGCCGTAATTCTTGAAGTCTATTATGTTCGACTTGTTGATTCTCTTCACTCCGATAGTTACCGATTCCAACTTGTGTAATATTATCAGCTCCATTCAATGATTGTCGTGATACGATTGTCGAGTCGGTTTTTGAATGCATGCCGTCTCCTTCTGATGTCCGATCAATCAGTAGCATATCGTTATCTATGTTAGAATTTGTAATAGGGTACCTGGTCAGTCTTCTTACGGACACATTCATCTCTTTCCCGCAAGGTTTCCGAATAGTAGCGTAGTTACCATTTGATTGTAAGATTTCAGCCTGCGAAAACAACGGATTTGATTTAGACATTGGATTCTGATTTAAAAGCACGTTTTCACCTGTTCCCAACCATCTCGGAACGATACATTTGTTACAATAATTCCTTGGGAAAGAAAATAGTCGTTGATGTGGAGTCTCCCCTATCGCGGTACACAGTAAGCTGCGCAAAGATGACAAAACCAATGGCAGAACAAATTCCCATTCCGCCAGTGTTTTCCTGTGAGTTTTGAGGGCGAGTTGGGTTGTCTTCCAGATTATTCCAACGAATCGTTCGGCCTGTCCGTTACCACGTGGGTTGTAGCACGAACTGCGGGTGCAGCTAATACCGCGAGAATTTAGATACGTTCGGAATTCGTTGGATTGAAAACATGTTGCTTGGTCACTGTGAACGTTGGCTGGGTAACCAAAAACACTGAAGATTTGATTCAGGCAATTGATGACTGATATAGAAGATGTATCCTTAAACGGTATGGCGAACGGAAAGCGAGAATATTCGTCAACGACACAAAGGAGATATTTGTTTTCTGTAGTTGATGTCAATGGGCCTTTAAAGTCAATGCTTAGCCGTTCAAATGGATGCTTAGCCTTGATGACATGTGCTGTTTCTGGTCTAGCGTATCGAGGCTTCAATTCGGCGCAAATTTGACACGAAGAGACAACGTCCGCAACGTCACTTTTGTCAAAAGGTAACTCATGCGAACGAACGTAGTGAAGTAATCGACTGACACCCGGATGACACAATGAATTATGCAAGATCTTAAGATCATTAACTGTTTTGCAAGACGAACATGTTATCCTAGACATTGCGTCAGCAGCTTTATTTGATTGTCCGGGCCGGTATTCAATGCCAAAATTGTAAGGTGCAAGTTCAATTCTCCATCGAGCGATTTTGTCACTTTTTATGCGATTCGACAGTTTTTGATCAAACATAAATGACACTGACCTCTGATCGGTTTTGACAATGAAATAGCGTCCTAGCAGGAAATGCTTCCAATATTTAAGAGCTTCCACAATCGCGTAAGCCTCCTTTTCCACACGATGGAATACATTTCGTATTCCATCGAAATCTGTGAGCATTGTTATCATGCATGTTTTATGCAATCTTAATAAAACAAATGCCAGATTCTAAAAAAGGATAAAAAATAACAGTATGTCGCATTTTAATAACTCCTGATATTAATAAAGATGGTCTTATAATCAAGATTTAATTTTTCTATAATTTTGCCGATTAATTTAAGCGATTTAGAAAACTGCGATTATTCAAAACTCAAACAGACAGCTAAAACGTAATCAAGATGGATCATACTACTGATGAGTTATTCTGGCTATCTTTAACTTCTAGGAGGGACTAATAGTATGCTGATCGTAAGTGTTGACAAGTTTTTAACTAATATCAGCTTTCAAAATATTGCCGTATTCTCTTAAAATCAGTAAGCATGTTTATCATGCATGTTCGATGCAATCCAACTGATAGCTATGCCAAATTTTTATAAATGAAAACATATGACACAATGATACATCATTATAACGCCTGATATAAATAAATATAATCTAGTAAGCAACGTTTATGTTTACTATAATTTTGCCGCTAACATTAAGCGATTTATAGGAAATGGAATTTTTAAAAGTACGCAGAGAGCCAAATCGTCATCGAGATGAATCATACCACTGATTTAGTCTTTGGACAATATTTAAGTTTAGACGTTACAAATAGTATGATGATCGTTGACTGTTAACGTTTTTATCTACAGCAGCTTTCAACATTTTGACCTGTTTTAATCAAATGCTAGACTGTTGTTATTATGTAATCTCTGTAATACATTTGACAATCTTTTAAGTAACTTAATGAATGACACCATGACGCCTCAAATAAATTGACCTTTATGAATAGAGATGGTCTGATAAGCAAGTTTTTGTTTACGAGTATTCATCAGTTCGAATTAAGCTATTTAGGGAAAATGCTTTTTTTTCAAAATTTTAGCCGGCAGCCGACACGTCATCGAGATGAATCATACTACAGAAAAGTGCTTTTGTTCATTTTTGACGCTTAGAAGTAACACATAATAATCTGTTCAATAAGGGATAACAAGTTTTTTCCCGACATCAGCTTTTGACATTTTTCAATGAAATGCTGGACTGTTTTTATTATGATTGCATAATGCAATCTAACGATTCACTTCATCGAGATGCATCATACTAGATAGGATTGCTTTTTTTATCTTTAACGCTTAGAAGTAACGAATAGTATTCCGATCTTTTCGGTAGACTAGTTATTACCTGATAGCAGCTTTAAAAAATTGCCGTATTCCATTGAATTTATGAACATAGTAATCATGCATGTTCGATGCAATCTTTATTCGACAACTGCCAAGGTATTTTAAAGAATAATAAAATTGCACAATAAAGGATCATGCAAACGACTGAGAAATATAAAAATGATCTCATTAGCCAGTTTCAGTGTGCCACAAATTTGCCGCAAAAATTTAGCAATTTTTAGAACATGGTATTTTTTAAAAGTCAAGCCCACAGCCGAAACGTCATCAAGTTAACCTGTACAACAGACAAGTTCTTTCGTTCATCTTTGACGTTTTAAAGTGATTAATATTATGATGATCGTTAGTGTTGACCAGTAATTTTGGGAGAGCAGCTTTCAAAATATTGCCGTACTCCATTAAAATCCATAACCATTGTTATTACGCTTGTTTGATGCAATTAGAATGATACACATGTCAAATTCATTTGAATAAAAAAAACGACACTATCTTGCATAATTTAAACACTTGATATAAAAAAAGATAGTTTAAAAGAGCAACCTTAAAATTTACTATGATTTTTCGCTAAAATTAAACAATTTATAGAAAATGCTATATTTTCAAAGACCGGGCAGACCTCAAAATATAAATTAAAATAACTCATAATACTGCTTAGTGCCTTTAGTAATCACGGAAGTTTAGGCGTTACAAATAGTATCCTGATCGTTGACTGTGGACATTTTTAATAAACAGCAGCTTTTAAGATTTTGGCATATTTCAATGAAAATGCTAGACTGTTGTTATCACGCTTGTTTAATCCAATCTTAATGATACATATGACAACCTTTTGAATATATTCAACGAATGATCTTATGACGCAACAAATGAAGTGACTAATATAAATGGAGATGTCTGATAAGCAAGTTTTTTTATACGAGAATTTAGCAGTTTGAATGGTGCTATTTAGAGAAAATGCTATTTTTCAAAAGTCAAGCAGGCAGCCGAAAATTTCATCGAGAGAGCTGATACTACAGATGTGTGCTTTCGTTCATCATTGACGTTAATAAGTAAGATAGTATTCTGATTAGTATGTGTTTAGAAGTTAACCGACATCAGCTTTCGACATATGCCGTATTCCATCGAAATCTATGACCATTGCTATCATGCATGTTTTATGGAATCTAAACAAAACAAATGCCAGATTCTTTAAAAGGATAAAAAATAACACAATATCGTATTATAAAAACTCTTAAGATTAACAAAGATGGTCTTATAATCAAGATTTAATTTTTGTATAATTTTGCCGCTTAATATAAGCGATTTAGAAAACTGCGACTAATCAAAACTCAAACAGACAGCTAAAACATAATCAAGATGGATCATACTACTGATGAGTTATTCTGGCTATCTTTGACGTCTAGGAGGGACTAATAGTATGCTGATCGTTAGTATTGACAAGTTTTTAACTAACATCAGCTTTCAATGTATTGCCGTATTCTCTTAAAATCAATGAGCATGTTTATCATGCATGTTTGATGCAATCCAACTAATAGTTATGCCAAATTCTTATAAGTGAGATAAAATGACAAAATGAAGCATAATTATAACGCCTGATATAAATAGAGATAATCTGGTAAGCAACTTTTATGTTTACTATAATTTTGCCGCTAAAATTAAGCGATATATAGGAAATGGTATTTTTAAAAGTCAAGCAGAGAGCCAAATCGTCATCGAGATGAATCATACCACTGATTTAGTCTTTGGACAATATTTAAGTTTAGACGTTACAAATAGTATGCTGATCGTTGACTGTTGCCGTTTTTATCTTCAGCAGCTTTCAACATTTTGACCTGTTTTAATCAAATGCTAAACTGTTATTATCATGTTTGTTTTATGTAATTTCTGTAATACATATGACAATATTTTAAGTAACTTAATGAATGACACCATGACGCCACAAATGAATTGACCTTTATGAATAGAGATAGTCTGATAAGCAAGTTTTTGTTTACGAGTATTCATCAGTTCGAATTATGCTATTTAATGATTGTTTAATGCAATCTCAATGATACACTTCATCGAAATGCATCATACTACATATGATTGCTTTTGTTTAGCTTTGACGCTGAGAAGTAACGAATAGTATTCTGATCGTTTTGGTAGACTAGTTATTACCTGATAGCAGCTCTAAAAAATTGCCGTATTTCATTGAATTTATGAATATTGTAATCATGAATGTTTGATGCAATCTTAATTTGAAAACTGCCAATGTATTTTGAAGGATAATAAAATTGCACAATAAAGGATCATTCAAACGACTGAGAAATATAAAAATGATCTAATCAGCCAGTTGTAAGTTAACTAAAAAATTTGCCGCAAAAATTAACCCACTTTTAGAAAATGGTATTATTTAAAAGTCAAGCCCACAGCCGAAACGTCATTAAGTTAGCCTGTACAACAGAAAAGTTCTTCCGTTTATCTTTGACGTTTTAAAGTGATTAATAGTATGATGATCGTTAGAGTTGACCAGTAATTATGGGACAGCAGCTTTCAAAATATTGCCGTACTCCATTAAAATCCATGACAATTGTTATCATGCTTGTTAATGCAATTAGAATGATACACATGCCAAATTAATTTGAATAATAAAAACGACACGATCCTGCATAATTTAAACACTTGATATAAATAAAGATAGTTTAGAAGGAGCAAACTTAAAGTTTACTATAATTTTGCGCTAAAATTAAACAATTTATAGAGAAATGCTATATTTTAAAAGACCGGGCAGACCTCAAAATATAAATTAAAATATCTCATAATACTGCTTAGTGCTTTCAGTAATTATAGAAGTTTAGGCGTAACATATAGTATGCTAATCGTTAACTGCGGACATTTTTAATAAACAGCAGCTTTTAAGATTTTGGCATATTTCAATGAAAATGCTAGACAGTTGTTATTACGCTTGTTTAATCCAATCTTAATGATACATATGACAACCTTTTAAATATATTTAACGAATGATCTTATGACGCAACAAATGAATTGACTAATATGATTGGAGATGTATGAAAAGCAAGTTTTTTGTGTACGAAAATTTAGCAGTTTGAATTGTGCTATTTAGAGAAAATGCTATTTTTCAAAAGTCAAGCAGGCAGCCGAAAACCTCATCGAGATAGCTCATACTATAGATGAGTGCTTTCGTTCATATTTGACGTTTATAAGTAAAATAGAATTCTGATCGGTATGTGTTAAGCAGTTAACTGCCATCAGCTTTCGACAAATGCCGTATCCATCGAAATCTGTGACCATTGTTATCATGCATGTTTTATGCAATCTAAACAAAACAAATGCCAGATTTTTAAAAAGGATAGAAAATAACACAATGTCGCATTTTAAAAACTCTTAAGATTAATAAAGATGGTCTTATAATCAATATTTAATTTTTCTATAATTTTGCTGCTAAATTTAAGCGATTTATAAAACTGCGATTATTCAAAACTCAAACAGACAGCTAAAACGATATCAAGATGGATCATACTACTGATGAGGTATTCTGGCTATGCTTGACGTCTAGAAGGGACTAATAGTATGCTGATCGTTAGTGTTGACAAGTATTTAACTAACATCAGCTTTCAACATATTGCCGTAGTCTCTTAAAATCAATGAGCATGTTTATCATGCATGTTTGATGAAATCCAACAGATAGTTATGCCAAATTCCTCTAAGTAAGATAAAATGAAACAATGAAGCATCGTTATAACGCCTGATACAAATAAAAATAATCTGGTAAGCAACTTTTATGTGTACTTTAATTTTGCCGCTAAAATTAAGCGATTTATGGGAAATGCTACTTTTAATAGTCAAACAGAGATCCAAATCGTCATCAAGATGAATCATACCACTGATTTAGTCTTTGGACAATATTGAAGTTTAGACGTTACAAATAGTATGATGATCGTTGACTGTTAACGTTTTTATCAACAGCAGCTTTTAACATTTTGACCTGTTTTAATCAAATGCTACACTGTTGTTATCATGTTTGTTTTATGTAATTTCTGTAATACATATGACAATATTTTAAGTAACTTAATGAATGACACCATGACGCCACAAATGAATTGACCTTTATGAATAGAGATAGTCTGATAAGCAAGTTTTTGTTTACGAGTATTCATCAGTTCAAATTATGCTATAAAATGATTGTTTAATGCAATCTCAATAATACACGTCATCGAGATGCATCATACTACATATGATTGCTTTTGTTTATCTTTGACGCTGAGAAGTAACGAATAGTATTCTGATCGTTTTGGTAGAATAGTTATTACCTGATAGCAGCTCTAAAAAATTGCCGTATTTCATTGAATTTATGAATATTGTAATCATGAATGTTTGATGCAATCTTAATTTGACAACTGCCAATGTATTTTGAAGGATAATAAAATTGCACAATAAAGGATCATTCAAACGACTGAGAAATATAAAAATGATCTAATAAGCCAGTTTTGAGTTAACTATAAATTTGCCGCAAAAATTAAACAACTTTTAGAAAATGGTATTATTTAAAAGTAAAGCCCACAGCCGAAACGTCATTAAGTTAGCCTGTACAACAGAAAAGTACTTCCGTTCATCTTTGACGTTTTAAAGTGATTAATAGTATGATGATCGTTAGTGTTGACCAGTAATTATGGAACAGCAGCTTTCAAAATATTGCCGTACTCTATTAAAATCCATGATTATTGTTATCATGCTTGTTTGATGCAATTTGAATGATACACATGCCAAATTAATTTGAATAATAAAAACGACACGATCCTGCATAATTTAAACACTTGATATAAATAAAGATAGTTTAAAAGGAGCAACCTTAAAGTTTACTATAATTTTGCGCTAAAATTAAACAATTTATAGAAAATGCTATATTTTAAAAGACCGGGCAGACCTCAAAATATAAATTAAAATATCTCATAATACTGCTTAGTGCTTTCAGTAATCATGGAAGTTTAGGCGTAACATATAGTATGCTAATCGTTAACTGCGGACATTTTTAATAAACAGCAGCTTTTAAGATTTTGGCATATTTCAATGAAAATGCTAGACAGTTGTTATTTCCCTTGTTTAATCCAATCTTAATGATACATATAACAACCTTTTAAATATATTTAACGAATGATCTTATGACGCAACAAATGAATTGACTAATATGATTGGAGATGTCTGAAAAGCAAGTTTTTTGTGTACGAAAATTTAGCAGTTTGAATTGTGCTATTTAGAGAAAATGCTATTTTTCAAAAGTCAAGCAGGCAGCCGAAAACCCCATCGAGATAGCTCATTATATAGATGAGTGCATTCGTTCATCTTTGACGTTTATAAGTAAAATAGAATTCTGATCGGTATGTGTTAAGCAGTTAACTGCCATCAGCTTTCGACAAATACCGTATTCCATCGAAATCTGTGACCATTGTTATCATGCATGTTTTATGCAATCTAAACAAAACAAATGCCAGATTTTTAAAAAGGATAGAAAATAACACAATGTCGCATTTTAAAAACTCTTAAGATTAATAAAGATGGTCTTATAATCAATATTTAATTTTTCTATAATTTTGCTGCTAAATTTAAGCGATTTATAAAACTGCGATTATTCAAAACTCAAACAGACAGCTAAAACGATATCAAGATGGATCATACTACTGATGAGGTATTCTGGCTATCCTTGACGTCTAGCAGTGACTAATAGTATGCTGATCGTTAGTGTTGACAAGTTTTTAACTAACATCAGCTTTCAACATATTGCCGTAGTCTCTTAAAATCAATGAGCATGTTTATCATGCATGTTTGATGAAATCCAACATATAGTTATGCCAAATTCTTATAAGTAAGATAAAATGACACAATGAAGCATCGTTATAACGCCTGATACAAATAAAGATAATCTGGTAAGCAACTTTTATGTGTACTTTAATTTTGCCGCTAAAATTAAGCGATTTATAGGAAATGCTACTTTTAATAGTCAAACAGAGATCCAAATCGTCATCAAGATGAATCATACCACTGATTTAGTCTTTGGACAATATTGAAGTTTAGACGTTACAAATAGTATGATGATCGTTGACTGCTAACGTTTTTATCAACAGCAGCTTTTAACATTTTGACCTGTTTTAATCAAATGCTAGACTGTTGTTATCATGTTTGTTTTATGTAATTTCTGTAATACATATGACAATATTTTAAGTAACTTAATGAATGACACCATGACGCCACAAATGAATTGACCTTTATGAATAGAGATAGTCTGATAAGCAAGTTTTTGTTTACGAGTATGCATCAGTTCAAATTATGCTATAAAATGATTGTTTAATGCAATCTCAATAATACACGTCATCGAGATGCATCATACTACATATGATTGCTTTTGTTTATCTTTGACGCTGAGAAGTAACGAATAGTATTCTGATCGTTTTGGTAGAATAGTTATTACCTGATAGCAGCTCTAAAAAATTGCCGTATTTCATTGAATTTATGAATATTGTAATCATGAATGTTTGATGCAATCTTAATTTGACAACTGCCAATGTATTTTGAAGGATAATAAAATTGCACAATAAAGGATTATTCAAACGACTGAGAAATATAAAAATGATCTAATAAGCCAGTTTTGAGTTAACTATAAATTTGCCGCAAAAATTAAGCAATTTTTAGAAAATGGTATTATTTAAAAGTAAAGCCCACAGCCGATACGTCATTAAGTTAGCCTGTACAACAGAAAAGTACTTCCGTTTATCTTTGACGTTTTAAAGTAATTAATAGTATGATGATCGTTAGAGTTGACCAGTAATTATGGGACAGCAGCTTTCAAAATATTGCCGTACTCCATTAAAATCCATGACCATTGTTATTATGGTTGTTTGATGCAAATAGAATGATACACATGCCAAATTCATTTGAATAATAAAAACGACACTATCCTGCATTTTTTAAACACTTGATATAAATAAAGATAGTTTAAAAGGAGCAACCTTAACGTTTACTATAATTTTACGCTAAAATTAAACAATTTATAGTAAATGCTATATTTTCAAAGACCATGAACCTCAAAATATAAATTAAAATATCTCATAATACTGCTTAGTGCTTTCAGTAATCATGGAAGTTTAGGCGTTACATATAGTATGCTGATCGTTTACTGCGGACATTTTTAATAAACAGCAGCTTTTGAGATTTTGGCGTATTTCAATGAAAATGCTAGACTGTTGTTATTACGCTTGTTTAATCCAATCTTAATGATACATATGACAACCCTTTAAACATATTTAACGAATGATCCTATGACGCAACAAATTATTTGACTAATATGAATGGAGATGTCTGATAAGCAAGTTTGTTTTGTTTACGAGAATTTAGCAGTTTGAATGGTGCTGTTTAGAGAAAATGCTATTTTTCAAAAGTCAAGCAGGCAGCCGAAAACCTTATCGAGATAGCTTATACTACAAATGAGTGCTTTCGTTCATCTTTAACGTTTATAAGTAAAATAGAATTCTGATCGATATGTGCTAAGCAGTTAACTGCCATCAGCTTTCGACATATGCCGTATTCCATCGAAATCTATGACCATTGTTATCATGCATGTTTTATGCAATCTAAACAAAACAAATGCGAGATTTTCAAAAAGGATAAAAAATAATACAATGTCGTATTTTAAAAACTCTTAAGATTAATAAAGATGGTCTTATAATCAATATTTAATTTTTCTATAATTTTACCGCTAAATTTAAGCGATTTATAAAACTGCGATTATTCAAAACTCAAACAGACAGCTAAAACCTAATCAAGATTGATCATACTACTGATGAGTTATTCTGGCTATCATTGACGTCTAGCAGAGACTAATAGTATGCTGATCGTTAGTGTTGACAAGTATTTAACTAACATCAGCTTTCAACATATTGCCGTATTCTATTAAAATAAATGAGCATGTTTATCATGCATGTTTGATGCAATCCTACTGATAGTTATGCCAAATTCTAATAGGTGAGAAGAAATAACACAATGAAGCATCATTATAACGCCTGATATAAACAAAGATAATCGGGTAAGCAACTTTATGTTTACTATACTTTTGCCGCTAAAATTAAGCGATTTATAGGAAATGGTATTTTTAATAGTCAAGCAGAGAGCCAAATCGTCATCGAGTTGAATCATACCACTTATTTAGTCTTTGGACAATATTGAAGTTTAGACGTTACAAATGGTATGATGATCGTTGATAGTTAACGTTTTTATCTACATCAGCTTACAACATTTTGACGTGTTTTAATCAAATGCTAGACTGTTGTTATTATGTAATCTCTGTAATACATGCGACAATCTTTTAAGTAACTTAAGGAATGACACCATAACGCCACAAATAAATTGACATTTATGAATAGAGATGGTCTGATAATTAAGTTTTTGTTTACGAGTATTCATCAGTTCGAATTAAGCTATTTAGGGAAAATGCTATTTTTTCTAAATATTAGCCGGCAGCCGACACGTCATCGAGATGACATATACTACAGATTAGTGATTTTGTTAATTTTTCACGCTTAGAAGTAACAAATAGTAATCTGATCAATAAGGGCTAAAAAGTTTTTGCCCGACAGCAGATTTTGACTTGTTTCAATGAAATGCTGGACTGTTTTTATTCTGATTGTTTAATGCAATCTCACGATTCACTTCATCGAAATGCATCATACTACATATGATTGCTTTTGTTTATCTTTGACTCTTAGAAGTAACGAATAGTATTCTGATCGTTTTGGTAGACTAGTTATTACCTGATAGCAGCTCTAAAAAATTGCTGTATTTCATTGAATTTATGAATATTGTAATCATGAATGTTTGATGCAATCTTATTTGACAACTGCCAATGTATTTTGAAGGATATTAAAATTGCACAATAAAGGATCATTCAAACAACTGAGAAATATAAAAATGATCTAATTAGCCAGTTGTAAGTTAACTAAAAAATTTGCCGCAAAAATCAAGCAACTTTTAGAAAATGGTATTATTTAAAAGTCAAGCCCGAAGCCGAAACGTCATTAAATTAGCCTGTACAATAGAAAAGTTCTTCCGTTCATCTTTGACGTTTTAAAGTGATTAATAGTATGATGATCGTTAGAGTTGACAAGTAATTATGGAACAACAGCTTTCAAAATATTGCCGTACTCCATTAAAATCCATGACCATTGTTATCATGCTTGTTTGATGCAATTAGAATGATACACATGCCAAATTCATTTGAATAATAAAAACGAAACGATCCTGCATAATTTAAACACTTGATATAAATAAAGATAGTTTAAAAGGAGCAACCTTAACGTTTACTATAATTTTGCGCTAAAATTAAACAATTTATAGTAAATGCTATATTTTCAAAGACCAGGCAGACCTCAAAATATAAATTAAAATAACTCATAATACTGCTTAGTGCTTTCAGTAATCACGGAAGTTTAGGCGTTACAAATAGTATCCTGATCGTTAACTGCGGACATTTTTAATAAACAGCAGCTTTTAAGATTTTGGCATATTTCAATGAAAATGCTAGACAGTTGTTATTACGCTTAAAAAATAGTTTGAGATAAAATAACATACAATATATTCGAGCTTTCATTATCAATCAGCTTACTAAAGTAATCATTTAAGTCATAAAAAAATTTTGGTTTCTTATAAACATACAATATATATTATCAGAAACAAAACGTACAATTTGTTTATTCTATGGCTTAATTATACTAACTCATCAAATTACAATTGTTTACAATAAAATAACATACAACAGTTACAAACTTACCTTGGCAATTACAAACTTACTTACAATGTTACCAAACACAATGGCGTACGATGGGCAAGATCAAAATGATATTATCAGAGGTAGGCGGCCATGTCGCATCTGCCAGAGGGACATCGTTTTGACAACTAATGGATGCTTCCGCTTTCATAAGTTCAGAGGTTCTAGGTGTGCAGGTTCGGGCGAGGGTTTTGGCTGTTTCAACCATGCGTCCAAGGTGCAGCCAAATGAGGCCACGACAGAAGTCATAACTCCAACATTGGCAATTCCAAGCGCTAGAGTCGACGCTTCGAACCGTCTATCATGTCTTCAATCATGTTGGCGCAGAGAATCAACAACAGTCATACGCATTCCGTACAAAGCACGTGTTCTAGCAGCCACCTACTTCTGTGACAGTATCAAACATGCACTGCAGATCGGAGATGTCAGTTCATGGACAAAGCTGCTGCTCTTCGCAAAATCGTGCTTCAGTGGCCCAATGCCCACAATATGCAAAGGTCGATATAAGCTCGAGGAGCACATTTGCGACTCAATAAGAGCCTACGCGACAACCGCCCTTACGGATGTGCCATCCATGATACAAACGCCACACAAATATGCAAACCGTAAACTAAACGGCAATTCAGAAATTGCTTGTATCAACCTGGCCAAGCATGGGAATTACGGTAAAGCACTCCAGCGTTTGGTTTCAGGAGGAATAGTCAGCCCATCTACACAAGCACGGACAGCGCTGCAAATACTACATCCCCATACATACAGCATCTGACGGGATCAGCAACTCTCCTCACCTAATCTTATAGAACGACTTTCAAACAATCCGATTTCGTCTATATCTGTAGGCCGCGAGACCGTCATTACCGCGGTCAACTCTTTTCCTTCAGCATCGGGACCAGGTTGCCTGGGGCTAAGACCGGAGCATCTCCAGGACATGTTACGAGCAAATAGCGGCGGTTCGCTAGCAGAAAACCTGACGCACCTTGTCAACCACCTTCTGGCGGGACTAGCACCCTCTGAAGTGGCGCCTTACATAGCCGGCGCGAACTTGATCGCACTTCCCAAAAAGGACGGGGGTATCAGACCAATTGCCGTTGGCGAAACTCTACGCCGTCTGTGCTCGAAATGCATATGTCTCCAACTCCGCAAACGTTTCGCTGGTCTACTACAACCAACACAACTAGGAGTAGCAACCCCTAACGCAGTGGAAAGGATCGTTCACAACATCCGACGAATCCACGAACTTCACGCCAACGACAACAACTGGGCCTGGGCAAAGATCGATCTTTCAAACGCCTTCAACTCATTGTCCAGAGCGCACTTACGAGCAACTGTCCGAGAGAACGTCCCAGAGATCTTGCCATGGTTTGACTTTTCATACAAGTGCAAGGCACCCCTTCGTTTTGGCCCGCAGGACCCTCTCAATTCATGTGAAGGAGTCCAGCAGGGTGATCCATTGGGCCCGTTCCTCTTCGCGTTGGCCATTAAGAAAACGATTGAACACGTTTCTCATATCCCTGGAATAAACCTCAACATGTGGTACCTGGACGATGGCATAGTCGGCGGGACGCCTTCGGCAATCGCATCCGCACTCGGCTGGCTAGACACGAGTTTCAAGGCGATTAAATTGCAGCTAAATTGGTGAAAGACAGAGGTCATCGGCACACCTGAAGCCGTTAGCTCTTGCTTGGCCCTACTATCCGAGGTGGTTTCGGAGAACACCTCTGGAAACATGCACTTGTTAGGCATACCCATCGGTGACGAGTCCTTCATAGAAACCCACCTGACAAACGAAATTCTGCCACCGCTAATCCAGACAATTGAAGCAGTAGCCAAGCTGCCAGACCCTCAAGTCGGATACCTCCTACTCAAACACTGCGCTTCCTCGTCCAGGATAAACCACCTTCTCCGTTCAGTTGATCCAAGGATTACAAAAACGTTTTGTCAGTCATTCGACAGACAAATCGCCAGCGCCTTTCAGAAAATATGCGCGTGTCAACTACACGAAGCAGCAAAATCACAGATGACACTCCCAATCCGTCTGGGAGGATTTGGCCTAAGATGCAATGCGGCGCATGTCCAGAGCGCATTTATACATAGCGTGATGCAGGTAGGAGAAGAATACAGTCTGGATCCTACACTTTTTCCTGGCTATTCAGAGGCATTAGCCACCCTTAGAACTACAATGGGATCTCACTTCATACCGTCTACGGATGGCGGTCAATCATCAACCTCACGCCTGATTGAAAATCTCGCCTCGACACAGCTTATAAAATCAGCTAGCGAAATGGATCGTGCCCGACTACATGCAGTGTCGTGTCCAAAAGCTGGGGCTTGGCTTAACGCTGTACCAAATGCGGCATCTGGAACGGAATTAACACCCCCACAGTTCTGTATTCTAGTCCGCATGTGGCTTGGAATTCCTTTACACGAAAGGAATTATAGATGCGGCCGCTGCATGCGCATAGCTGATAAGGAAGGCATACACTCGCTAACATGCCAATACGGGGGTTATCAAGGACTGCGGCATAATGCTATTCGTGACGTGGTATTCGCAGCCGCACAATCAGCCCGGATGGATGTAGCTCTAGAAGTGCGAGGTATTATTCCGGACCTACGTGAACGGCCGGCAGACATCCTATTTTATGGGGATCCTCCCCATGCAATCGACTTTGCAGTCACTCACCCCCAACAGACGGCATACCGTCGCTCAGCTGCTAACGCAAAGCTCGCCGCCGCTACGTCGTATGCGATTAATGTTAAAGACCGAAAGTACAAGAGCAGGGTCGAAGCAGCGGGGTATATATTCTCAGCCGCTGTAGTGGAGTCGTTTGGGGGATGGAATGAAGAGGGAAACAGGGTCATCAAACGGGTTGCAAATAACATGAGCCGGACAAGCGGAGTCACTTACGCCGTGACGATCACGCATTTATACCAGCGCATCTCTATTGCAATAATGAGAGGCAACGCCAAAGCAATGCTAGCGTCACTTGATCAGATCCCAATATCCACATTTGATGGTGGACACCAGGAAACAGGTGAACCCGGGAAACGCCTCTTCGAGCCAGACACTTGTGCTTTGAGCCGAACTCGTGATGTGATAAGACTACCCTGTATGACTAGACGTTGTGATACATATAACTCCAGATCAATTGAAACTGAGTATAATGCTGTGAGCGCCACTTCTACGATAGTCGCAGATAATGAACCGATAAACAAGCATGCGTCTCAATGTAACGATGACATTCCTGCCAATATCACTAAGCACGATACTCCATTCGATGCTACTAATGATGTTTTTCAGCATCATCATTCCCAGCTTAATGTAGACGATAATGACGATACTGATGTAGCCAAATCTCTTACCAAAGTTAGAAAGCAATCGTCGGACTACGGTCAAACAGATTTCGAAAAAGAAATGATATTTACTTATTGTGCAACTACAACTGATGCTGAAAGTCATCTATTGATGTCTGCTAATTCACCGACAGGACAAGTTACCGATCAAATAAATAAGATCCAACAACTTGGTGAGCTGCATCAGAGTTCAATGCATCCCTTAGCTAGTAATGATATGCAAATAAATAATAATCAAATGAACGAATACAATAATCTAATTTGTTGTCCAATCAAGGATAATGATAACTTGACGATAAAATTAAAAGGATCATCTCAACAGGGATTGGAGTTTGAATCGTCATCATTTATACTTAACAGCAATTCAACAATACCAATGATGTCATTTACATCATATGATCCTAAATATGGGCTTGATTGCAATCCATCGAATGAATTTGCAAAATTTGCTTCTGGTTCTATCAACGAACCCGGTGCCGACGAATCTGCTGCGCCTTTCTTTGTATCATCGAGTAGTAACCAAGAAGAAACTATGATTGACAATGGTAAAACCGGAATTTCCACGATGAATTGCAGCCAATCTAGTGTTGCCGATCATACACCCGACAATTGTAATGATCATCTCAACCTGATCATTCATCAGTTACTCAACATGTGTGATGATCTTATACTACCCGACAATGTTGTTGATGTTCAAGGTGTTGAGCATGATCAACATGACGACGCACCAGCGGCAGTACAAATGATAGTGACAACAAATACCACCAATCACTTAATTACGAATAAAAGTAGTAATATCGCATCAATTTTGAAGAGTTGCTCAAACATGGTTCGAAGAAATAACGAATTCATTACAACCGCCACCACCGCGGCCGCGAATATATCAACCGAATCGGAAGAGAAGCGTCACAGCAACGCTCATGGATCGCATGAACATGATAGCGAAGAATATCAGCGATCACAAAGAAATAACTCTAAAAAGTACAGTAATAAGCCGGAGCTTACAAAATCCTTGCCGATCGGTGAGAATTTAGAATCTGATCATTCATTATACTTACTCTAATCATTTAAGTTATTATATAACGAATTGTAAATTTTATTTTTGTCGTTGGTTTTATTTAATCTATATACCTTTTTGATATCAAAAGTTATTACGCTTGTTTAATCCAATCTTAATGATACATATGACAAACTTTTAAATATATTTAAGGAATGATCTTATGACGCAACAAATGAATTGACTAATATGATTGGAGAGGTCTGATAAGCAAGTTTTTTGTGTACGAAAATTTAGCAGTTTGAATAGTGCTATTTAGAGAAAATGCTATTTTATAAAAGTCAAGCAGGCAGCCGAAAACCTCATCGAGATAGCTCATACTATAGATGAGTGCTTTCGTTCATATTTGACGTTTATAAGTAAAATAGAATTCTGATCGGTATGTGTTAAGCAGTTAACTGCCATCAGCTTTCGACAAATGCCGTATCCATCGAAATCTGTGACCATTGTTATCATGCATGTTTTATGCAATCTAAACAAAACAAATGCCAGATTTTTAAAAAGGATAGAAAATAACACAATGTCGCGTTTTAAAAACTCTTAAGATTAATAAAGATGGTCTTATAATCAATATTTAATTTTTCTATAATTTTGCTGCCAAATTTAAGCGATTTATAAAACTGCGATTTTTCAAAACTCAAACAGACAGCTAAAACGATATCAAGATGGAGCATACTACTGATGAGGTATTCTGGCTATCCTTGACGTCTAGCAGTGACTAATAGTATGCTGATCGTAAGTGTTGACAAGTTTTTAACTAACTTCAGCTTTCAAAATATTGCCGTAGTCTCTTAAAATCAATGAGCATGTTTATCATGCATGTTTGATGCAATCCAACAGATAGTTATGCCAAATTCTTATAAGTAAGATAAAATGACACAATGAAGCATTATTATAACGCCTGATACAAATAAAGATAATCTGGTAAGCAACTTTTATGTTTACTTTAATTTTGCCACTAAAATAAAGCGATTTATAGGAAATGCTATTTTTAAAAGACCAGCAGAGAGCCAAATCGTCATCAAAATGAATCATACCACTGATTTAGTCTTTGGACAATATTGAAGTTTATACGTTACAAATAGTATGATGATCGTTGACTGTTAACGTTTTTATCAACAGCAGCTTTCAACATTTTGACCTGTTTTAATCAAATGCTAGACTGCTGTTATCATGTTTGTTTTATGTAATTTCTGTAATACATATGACAATATTTTAAGTAACTTAATGAATGACACCATGACGCCACAAATGAATTGACCTTTATGAATAGAGATAGTCTGATAAGCAAGTTTTTGTTTACGAGTATTCATTAGTTCGAATTATGCTATTTAATGATTGTTTAATGCAATCTCAATGATACACGTCATCGAAATGCATCATACTACATATGATTGCTTTTGTTTAGCTTTGACGCTGAGAAGTAACGAATAGTATTCTGATCGTTTTGGTAGACTAGTTATTACCTGATAGCAGCTCTAAAAAATTGCCGTATTTCATTGAATTTATGAATATTGTAATCATGAATGTTTGATGCAATCTTAATTTTACAACTGCCAATGTATTTTGAAGGATAATAAAATTGCACAATAAAGCATCATTCAAACGACTGAGAAATATAAAAATGATCTAATTAGCCAGTTGTAAGTTAACTATAAATTTGCCGCAAAAATTAAGCAACTTTTAGAAAATGGTATTATTTAAAAGTCAAGCCCACAGCCGAAACGTCATTAAGTTAGCCTGTACAACAGAAAAGTTCTTCCGTTTATCTTTGACGTTTTAAAGTAATTAATAGTATGATGATCGTTAGAGTTGACCAGTAATTATGGGACAGCAGCTTTCAAAATATTGCCGTACTCCATTAAAATCCATGACCATTGTTATTATGGTTGTTTGATGCAAATAGAATGATTCACATGCCAAATTTATTTGAATAATAAAAACGACACGATCCTGCATTATTTAAACACTTGATATATATAAAGATAGTTTAAAAAACGCAACCTTAAAGTTTACTATAATTTCGCGCTAAAATTAAACAATTTATAGTAAATGCTATATTTTCAAAGACCGGGCAGACCTCAAAATATAAATTAAAATATCTCATAATACTGCTTAGTGCTTTTAGTAATCATGGAAGTTTAGGCGTAACATATGGTATGCTGATCGTTAACTGCGGACATTTATTAATAAACAGCAGCTTTTAAGATTTTGGCATATTTCAATGAAAATGCTAGACTGTTGTTATTACGCTTGTTTAATCCAATCTTAATGATACATATGACAACCTTTTAAATATATTAAACGAATGATCTTATGACGCAACAAATGTATTGACTAATATGAATAGAGATGACTGATAAGCAAGTTTTTTGTATACGAGAATTTAGCAGTTTGAATGGTGCTATTTAGAGAAAATGCTATTTTTCAAAAGTCAAGCAGGCAGCCGAAAACCTCATCGAGATAGCTCATAATACAGATGAGTGCTTTCGTTCATCTTTGACGTAAATAAGTAATATAGTATTCTGATCGTTATGTGTTTAACAGTTAACCGACATCAGCTTTCGACATATGCCGTATTCCATCGAAATCTGTGACCATTGTTATCATGCATGTTTTATGCAATCTAAACAAAACAAATGCCAGATTTTTAAAAAGGATAGAAAATAACACAATGTCGTATTCTAAAAGCTTATAAGATTAATAAAGATGGTCTTATAATCAATATTTAATTTTTCTATAATTTTACCGCTAAATTTAAGCTATTTATAAAACTGCGATTATTCAAAACTCAAACAGACAGCTAAAACCTAATCAAGATGGATCATACTACTGATGAGTTATTCTGGCTATCTTTGACGTCTAGGAGGGACTGATAGTATGCTGATCGTTAGTGTTGACAAGTTTTTAACTAACATCAGCTTTCAACATATTGCCGTATTCTCTTAAAATAAATGAGAATGTTTATCATGCATGTTTGATGCAATCCAACTGATAGTTATGCCAAATTCTAATCAGTGAGAAAAAATAACAATTCAAACATCAAATAACAATTCAAATAAATCAAAATTATTTAAAAGTAGGGACATCTATATTTAGACAAGTAAAAGGTGTTCCAATGGGTGGTAATAGTAGCCCAATTATAGCTGACTTGTTTTTAAGCTTTATAGAATATGAATTTGTTCATAACTGTGTAAAAACTAAATCTAAACAATATAAATATATGAAATATATGTTTCGATACATTGATGATATATGTGTATTTAATTCTAATAATTTTTATTCAATTAGTGAGCACATTTATCCAGAAAGCCTTATTCTTAACAAAACCAATATTAATGATAAAGAAGGTGTATATCTAGATATGAACATTAAATTAACATTAACTAAAACTACTATTAATTTATATCGTAAAGATGACATATTTAAATTTACAAGAAACATATTTTTGCATGAGCATTCATGCATACCATATAATATAAAATATAATACATTAAATAATGAAATTTTAAGAATTGCAACAATATGTAATGATATTGGCTTTCTTAAAAATCATTTAAATAATTTAATAGATACATATTTTAAACTAGGTTACTATAAAAATAACATCAAGCAGAAAATAGTAAAATATATAAATCAACACAATAATATAAAGAATAAATTTAAACTCTTAAGTGGCAAATTTTTATGGATGAATAATAAATAATATACTTTGCATTAGAATAAGATACTAGATAGTTATTTCAGAGGAAATACATCATTAGCATGTATTTGGCCCCGCTGCTATGTTGGGTAGAGGAGTTAGGGGCCGAAACCTGATAGCATAGCAGTTCCTCCTGATGACCTCTAATTCTTATTCTGATACAACGCCTGTTATTTATTAGTCAATTCATAAAAATGACGTTTATTTTAAATTTTATTTTTTATTTTTATTTTTTAACTTGATTAAAATTATAGAAAATCTAAAAACAATTATTAATTTTATTATTTAATTATTAAATTTTGATTTAGCATTATTATGTCTTGTTTATTTTATAATTATATAACAATACGTAGACTCAGTTAGCTGATTTAATCATTATAAAGCCTGATATAAATAAAGAACATCGGATTAGCCACTTTATGTTTACTATACTTTTGCCGCTAAAATTAAGCGATTTATAAGAAATGGTACTTTTAATAGTCAAGCAGAGAGCCAAATCGTCATCGAGTTGAATCATACCACTGATTTAGTCTTTGGACAATATTGAAGTTTAGACGTTACAAATCGTATGATGATCGTTGATAGTTAACGTTTTTATCTACATCAGCTTACAACATTTTGACCTGTTTTAATCAAATGCTAGACTGTTGTTATTATGTAATCTCTGTAATACATGTGACAATCTTTTAAGTAACTTAAGGAATGACTCCATGACGCCACAAATGAATTGACCTTTATGAATAGAGATGGTTTGATAAGCAAGATTTTGTTTACTAGTATTCATCAGTTCGACTTAAGCTATTTAGTGAAAATGCTATTTTTTCAAAATTTTAGCCGCCAGCCGACACGTCATCGAGATGACATATACTACAGATTAGTGCTTTTGTTAATTTTTCACGCTTAGAAGTAACAAATAGTAATCTGATCAATAAGTGCTAACAAGTTTTTGCCCGACAGCAGATTTTGACTTGTTTCAATGAAATGCTGGACTGTTTTTATTCTGATTGTTTAATGCAATCTCACGATTCACTTCATCGAGATGCATCATACTACATATGATTGCTTTTGTTTATCTTTGACGCTTAAAAGTAACGAATAGTATTCTGATCGTTTTGGTAGACTATTTATTACCTGATAGCAGCTCTAAAAAATTGCTGTATTTCATTGAATTTATGAATATTGTAATCATGAATGTTTGATGCAATCTTATTTGACAACTGCCGATGTATTTTGAACGATAATAAAATTGCACAATAAAGGATCATTCAAACGACTGATAAATATAAAAATGATCTAATAAGCCAGTTTTAAGTTAGCTAAAAAATTTGCCGCAAAAATTAACCAACTTTTAGAAAATGGTATTATTTAAAAGTCAAGCCCGAAGCCGAAACGTCATTAAGTAAGCCTGTACAACAGAAAAGTTCTTCCGTTCATCTTTGACGTTTTAAAGTGATTAATAGTATGATGATCGTTAGAGTTGACCAGTATTTATGGAACAGCAGCTTTCAAAATATTGAAGTACTCCATTAAAATCCATGACCATTGTTATCATGCTTGTTTGATGCAACTAGAATGATACACATGCCAAATTCATATGAATAATAAAAACGACACGATCCTGCATAATTTAACCACTTGATATAAATAAAGATAGTTAAAAAGGAGCAACCTTAAAGTTTACTATAATTTTGCGATAAAATGTAACAATTTATAGAAAATGCTATATTTTAAAAGACCGGGCAGACCTCAAAATATAAATTAAAATATCTCATAATACTGCTTAGTGCTTTCAGTAATCATGGAAGTTTAGGCGTAACATATAGTATGCTAATCGTTAACTGCGGACATTTATAATAAAGAGCAGCTTTTAAGATTTTGGCATATTTCAATGAAAATGCTAGACAGTTGTTATTACGCTTGTTTAATCCAATCTTAATGAAACATATGACAACCTTTTAAATATATTCAACGAATGATCTTATGACGCAACAAATGAATTGACTAATATGAATAGAGATGTCTGATAAGCAAGTTTTTTTTTGTTTACGAGAATTTAGCAGTTTGAATGGAGCTATTTAGAGAAAATGCTTTTTTTCAAGAGTAAGCAGGCATCCGAAAACTTCATCGAGATAGCTCATACTACAGATGAGTGCTTTTGTTTATTATTGAGGTTAATAAGTATAATAGTATTCTGATAGGTATTTGTTTAGAAGTTGACCGACATCAACTTTCGACATATGCCGTATTCCATCGAAATCTATGACCATTGCTATCATGCATGTTTTATGCAATCTATACAAAACAAATGCCAGATTCTTAAATAGGATAAAAAATAACACAATATCGCATTTTAAAAACTCTTGATATTAATAAAGATGGTCTTATAATCAAGATTATTTTTTCTATAATTTTGCAGCTAAATTTAAGCGATTTAGAAAACTGCGATTATTCAAAATTCAAACCGACAGCTAAAAAGTAATCATGATGGATCATATAACTGATGAGCTCTTTAGGCTATCTTATACGTCTAGGAGGGACTAATAGTATGCTGATCGTTTGTGTTGACAAGTTTTTAACTAACATCAGCTTTCAGCATATTGCCGTATTCTCTTAAAATAAATGAGCATGTTTATCGTGCATGTTTGATGCAATCCTACTGATAGTTATGCCAAATTCTTATAAGTGAGATAAAATTACACAATGAAGCATCATTATAACGCCTGATATAAGTAAAGATACTCGGGTAAGCAACTTTATGTTTACTAAAATTTTGCCGCTAAAATTAAGCGATTTATAGGAAATGGTATTTTTAATAGTCAAACAGAGATCCAAATCGTCATCGAGATGAATCATACCACTCTTTAAGTCTTTGGACAATATTGAAGTTTAGACGTTACAAATAGTATGATGATCGTTGATAGTTTACGTTTTTATCTACATAAGCTTACAACATTTAGACCTGTTTTAATCAAATGCAAGACTGTTGTTATTATGTTATCTCTGTAATACATGTGACAATCTTTTAAGTAACTTAAGGAATGACACCATAACGCCACAAATGAATTGACCTTTATGAAAAGAGATGGTCTGATAAGCAAGTTTTTTTACGAGTATTCATCAGTTCGAATTAAGCTATTTAGGGAAAATGCTATTTTTTCAAAATTTTAGCCGGCAGCCGACACGTCATCGAGATGACTCATACTACAGATTAGTGCTTTTGTTCATTTTTGACGCTTAGAAATAACAAATAGTAATCTGATCAATAATGGCTAACAAGTTTTTGCCCGACAGCAGATTTTGACTTGTTTCAATGAAATGCTGGACTGTTTTTTTAATGATTGTTTAATGCAATCTCGATGATACAAGTCATTGAGATGCATCATACTACATATGATTGATTTTGTTTATCTTTGACTCTTAGAAGTAACAAATAGTATTCTGATCGTTTTGGTAGACTAGTTATTACCTGATAGCAGCTCTAAAAAATTGCTGAATTTCATTGAATTTATGAATATTGTAATCATGAATGTTTGATGCAATCTTATTTGACAACTGCCGATGTATTTTGAACGATAATAAAATTGCACAATAAAGCATCATTCAAACGACTGAGAAATATAAAAATGATCTAATTAGCCAGTTGTAAGTTAACTAAAAAATTTGCCGCAAAAATTAACCCACTTTTAGAAAATGGTATTATTTAAAAGTCAAGCCCGAAGCCGAAACGTCATTAAGTTAGCCTGTACAATAGAAAAGTTCTTCCGTTCATCTTTGACGTTTTAAAGTGATTAATAGTATGATGATCGTTAGAGTTGACAAGTAATTATGGAACAACAGCTTTCAAAATATTGCCGTACTCCATTAAAATCCATGACCATTGTTATCATGCTTGTTTGATGCAATTAGAATGATACACATGCCAAATTCATTTGAATAATAAAAACGAAACGATCCTGCATAATTTAAACACTTGATATAAAT
This sequence comes from Pomphorhynchus laevis, assembly GCA_012934845.2. NCBI lineage: Eukaryota > Metazoa > Acanthocephala > Palaeacanthocephala > Echinorhynchida > Pomphorhynchidae > Pomphorhynchus > Pomphorhynchus laevis. The sequence goes on along the minus strand of WNNJ02002195.1, from coordinate 22,022 downwards.
AAAGATAGTTTAAAAGGAGCAACGTTAACGTTTACTATAATTTTGCGCAAAAATTAAACAATTTATAGTAAATGCTATATTTTCAAAGACCAGGCAGACCTCAAAATATAAATTAAAATAACTCATAATACTGCTTAGTGCTTTCAGTAATCACGGAAGTTTAGGCGTTACAAATAGTATCCTGATCGTTAACTGCGCACATTTTTAATAAACAGCAGCTTTTAAGATTTTGGCATATTTCAATGAAAATGCTAGACAGTTGTTATTACGCTTGTTTAATCCAATCTTAATGATACATATGACAAACTTTTAAATATATTTAACGAATGATCTTATGACGCAACAAATGAATTGACTAATATGATTGGAGAGGTCTGATAAGCAAGTTTTTTGTGTACGAAAATTTAGCAGTTTGAATAGTGCTGTTTAGAGAAAATGCTATTTTATAAAAGTCAAGCAGGCAGCCGAAAACCTCATCGAGATAGCTCATACTATAGATGAGTGCTTTCGTTAATCTTTGACGTTTATAAGTAAAATAGAATTCTGATCGGTATGTGTTAAGCAGTTAACTACCATCAGCTTTCGACAAATGCCGTATCCATCGAAATCTGTGACCATTGTTATCATGCATGTTTTATGCAATCTAAACAAAAAAAATGTTAGATTTTTAAAAAGGATAGAAAATAACACAACGTCGCGTTTTAAAAACTCTTAAGATTAATAAAGATGGTCTTATAATCAATATTTAATTTTTCTATAATTTTGATGCCAAATTTAAGCGATTTATAAAACTGCGATTATTCAAAACTCAAACAGACAGCTAAAACGATATCAAGATGGAGCATACTACTGATGAGGTATTCTGGCTATCCTTGACGTCTAGCAGGGACTAATAGTATGCTGATCGTTAGTGTTGACAAGTTTTTAACTAACATCAGCTTTCAAAATATTGTCGTAGTCTCTTAAAATCAATGAGCATGTTTATCATGCATGTTTGATGCAATCCAACAGAGAGTTATGCCAAATTCTTATAAGTAAGATAAAATGACACAATGAAGCATCATTATAACGCCTGATACAATTAAAGATATTCTGGTAAGCAACTTTTATGTTTACTTTAATTTTGCCACTAAAATTGAGCGATTTATAGGAAATGCTATTTTTAAAAGAACAGCAGAGAGCCAAATCGTCATCAAAATGAATCATACCACTGATTTAGTCTTTGGACAATATTGAAGTTTAGACGTTACAAATAGTATGATGATCGTTGACTGTTAACGTTTTTATCAACAGCAGCTTTCAACATTTTGACCTGTTTTAATCAAATGCTAGACTGCTGTTATCATGTTTGTTTTATGTAATTTCTGTAATACATATGACAATATTTTAAGTAACTTAATGAATGACACCATGACGCCACAAATGAATTGACCTTTATGAATAGAGATAGTCTGATAAGCAAGTTTTTGTTTACGAGTATTCATTAGTTCGAATTATGCTATTTAATGATTGTTTAATGCAATCTCAATGATACACGTCATCGAAATGCATCATACTACATATGATTGCTTTTGTTTAGCTTTGACGCTGAGAAGTAACGAATAGTATTCTGATCGTTTTGGTAGACTAGTTATTACCTGATAGCAGCTCTAAAAAATTGCCGTATTTCATTGAATTTATGAATATTGTAATCATGAATGTTTGATGCAATCTTAATTTTACAACTGCCAATGTATTTTGAAGGATAATAAAATTGCACAATAAAGCATCATTCAAACGACTGAGAAATATAAAAATGATCTAATTAGCCAGTTGTAAGTTAACTATAAATTTGCCGCAAAAATTAAGCAACTTTTAGAAAATGGTATTATTTAAAAGTCAAGCCCACAGCCGAAACGTCATTAAGTTAGCCTGTACAACAGAAAAGTTCTTCCGTTTATCTTTGACGTTTTAAAGTAATTAATAGTATGATGATCGTTAGAGTTGATCAGTAATTATGGGACAGCAGCTTTCAAAATATTGCCGTACTCTATTAAAATCCATGACCATTGTTATCATGGTTGTTTGATGCAAATAGAATGATACACATGCCAAATTCATATGAATAATAAAACCGACACGATCCTGCATTATTTAAACACTTGATATATATAAAGATAGTTTAAAAAACGCAACCTTAAAGTTTACTATAATTTCGCGCTAAAATTAAACAATTTATAGTAAATGCTATATTTTCAAAGACCGGGCAGACCTCAAAATATAAATTAAAATATCTCATAATACTGCTTAGTGCTTTTAGTAATCATGGAAGTTTAGGCGTAACATATGGTATGCTGATCGTTAACTGCGGACATTTATTAATAAACAGCAGCTTTTAAGATTTTGGCATATTTCAATGAAAATGCTAGACTGTTGTTATTACGCTTGTTTAATCCAATCTTAATGATACATATGACAACCTTTTAAATATATTTAACGAATGATCTTATGACGCAACAAATGTATTGACTAATATGAATGGAGATGACTGATAAGCAAGTTTTTTGTATACGAGAATTTAGCAGTTTGAATTGTGCTATTTAGAGAAAATGCTATTTTTCAAAAGTCAAGCAGGCAGCCGAAAACCTCATCGAGATAGCTCATAATACAGATGAGTGCTTTCGTTCATCTTTGACGTAAATAAGTAATATAGTATTCTGATCGTTATGTGTTTAACAGTTAACCGACATCAGCTTTCGACATATGCCGTATTCCATCGAAATCTGTGACCATTGTTATCATGCATGTTTTATGCAATCTAAACAAAACAAATGCCAGATTTTTAAAAAGGATAGAAAATAACACAATGTCGTATTCTAAAAACTCTTAAGATTAATAAAGATGGTCTTATAATCAATATTTAATTTTTCTATAATTTTACCGCTAAATTTAAGCTATTTATAAAACTGCGATTATTCAAAACTCAAACAGGCAGCTAAAACCTAATCAAGATGGATCATACTACTGATGAGTTATTCTGGCTATCTTTGACGTCTAGGAAAGACTGATAGTATGCTGATCGTTAGTGTTGACAAGTTTTTAACTAACATCAGCTTTCAACATATTGCCGTATTCTCTTAAAATAAATGAGAATGTTTATCATGCATGTTTGATGCAATCCTACTGATAGTTATGCCAAATTCTAATAAGTGAGAAAAAATAACACAATGAAGCATCATTATAACGCCTGATATAAATAAAGATAATCGGGTAAGTAACTTTATGTTTACTAAAATTTTGCCGCTAAAATTAAGCGATTTATAGGAAATGGTATTTTTAATAGTCAAACGGAGATCAAAATCGTCATCGAGATGAATCATACCACTCTTTTAGTCTTTGGACAACATTAAAGTTTATACGTTACAAATGGTATGATGATCGTTGATAGTTAAAGTTTTTATCTAAATAAGCTTACAACATTTTGACATGTTTTAATCAATTGCAAGACTGTTGTTATTATGTTATCTCTGTAATACATGTGACAATCTTTTAAGTAACTTAAGGAATGACACCATAACGCCACAAATGAATTGACCTTTATGAATAAAGATAGTCTGATATGCAAGTTTTTGTTTACGAGTATTCATCAGTTCGAATTATGCTATTTAATGATTGTTTAATGCAATCTCACGATTCACTTCATCGAGATGCATCATACTACATATGATTGCTTTTGTTTATCTTTAACGCTGAGAAGTAACGAATAGTATTCTGATCGTTTTGGTAGACTAGTTATTACCTGATAGCAGCTCTAAAAAAATTGCCATATTTCATTGAATTTATGAATATTGTAATCATTAATGTTTGATGCAATCTTAATTTGACAACTGCCAATGTATTTTGAAGGATAATAAAATTGACCAATAAAGGATCATTCAAACGACTGGGAAATATAAAAATGATCTAATAAGCCAGTTTTAAGTTAACTATGAATTTGCAGCAAAAATAAAGCAACTTTTAGAAAATGGTATTATTTAAAAGTCAAGCCCACAGCCGAAACGACATTAAGTTAGCCTGTACAACAGAAAAGTTCTTCCGTTCATCTTTGACGTTTTAAAGTGATTAATAGTATGATGATCGTTAGAGTTGACCAGTAATAATGGAACAGCAGCTTTCAAAATATTGCCGTACTCTATAAAAATCCATGATTATTGTTATCATACTTGTTTGATGCAATTAGAATGATACACATGCTAAATTCATTTGAATAATAAAAACGACACTATCCTGCATTTTTTAAACACTTGATATAAATAAAGATAGTTTAAAAGGAGCAACCTTAACGTTTACTATAATTTTACGCTAAAATTAAACAATTTATAGTAAATGCTATATTTTCAAAGACAGGGCAGACCTCAAAATATAAATTAAAATATCTCATAATACTGCTTAGTGCTTTCAGTAATCATGGAAGTTGAGGCGTTACATATAGTATGCTGATCGTTAACTGCGGACATTTTTAATAAACAGCAGCTTTTGAGATTTTGGCTTATTTCAATGAAAATGCTAGACTGTTGTTATTACGCTTTGTTTAATCCAATCTTAATGATACATATGACAACCCTTTAAACATATTTGACGAATGATCCTATGACGCAACAAATGAATTGACTAATATGAACGGAGATGTCTGATAAGCAAGTTTTTTGTATACGAGAATTTATCAGTTTGAATGGTGCTGTTTAGAGAAAATGCTATTTTTTAAATGTCAAGCAGGCAGCCGAAAACCTTATCGAGATAGCTCATACTACAAATGAGTGCTTTCGTTCATCTTTGACGTTTATAATTAAAATAGAATTCTGATCGGTATGTGTTAAGCAGTTAACTGCCATCAGCTTTCGACATATGCCGTATTCCATCGAAATTTATGACCATTGTTATCATGCATGTTTTATGCAATCTAAACAACACAAATGCCAGATTCTTTAAAAGGATAAAAAATAATACAATGTCGCATTTTAAAAACTCTTGATATTAATAAAGATGGTCTTTAAATCAAGATTTAATTTTTCTATAATTTTGCCGCTAAATCTAAGCGATTTATAAAACTGCGATTATTCAAAACTCAAACAGACAGCTAAAACCTAATCAAGATGGATCATACTACTGATGAGTTATTCTGGCTATCTTTGACGTCTAGGAGGGACTGATAGTATGCTGATCGTTAGTGTTGACAAGTTTTTAACTAACATCAGCTTTCAAAATATTGCCATTTTCTCTTAAAATCAATGAGCATGTTTATCATGCATGTTTGATGCAATCCAACTGATAGTTATGCCAAATTCTTATAAGTGAGATAAAATGACACAATGAAGCATCATTATAACGCCTGATATAAATAAAGATAATCTGGTAAGCAACTTTTATGTGTACTATAATTTTGCCTCTAAAATTAAGCGATTTATAAAAAATGCTATTTTTAAAAGTCAAGCATAGAGCTAGATCGTCATGGAGATGAATCATTCCACTGATTTAGTCTTTGGACAATATTAAAGTTTAGACGTTACAAATAGTTTGCTTATCGTTGACTGTTAACCTTTTTATCTACGGCAGCTTTCAACATTTTGACCTGTTTATCAAATGCTAGGCTGTTATTATTATGTAATCTCTTCAATACATATGACAATATTTTAAGTAACTTAAGGAATGACTCCATGACGCCACAAATGAATTGACCTTTATGAATAGAGATGGTCTGATAAGCAAGTTTTTTGTTACGAGTATTCATCAGTTCGAATTAAGCTATTTAGAAAAAATGCTATGTTTTCAAAATTTTAGCCGGCAGCCACCACGTTATCGAGATGACTCATACTAGAGATTAATACTTTTGTTAATTTTTGACGCTTAGAAGTAACAAATAGTAATCTGATCAATAAGGGCTAACAAGTTTTTGCCCGACATAAGCTTTTGACCTGTTTCAATTAAATGCTGGACTGTTTTAATTATGATTGTTTAATGCAATCTCACGATTCACTTCATCGAGATGCATCATACTACATATGATTGCTTTTGTTTATCTTTGACGCTTAGAAGTAACGAATTTTATTCCGATCTTTTTGGTAGACTAGTTATTACCTGATAGCAGCTTTAAAAAATTGCCGTATTCCATTGAATTTATGACCATTGTAATCATGCATGTTTGATGCAATCTTAATTTGACAACTGCCAATGTATTTTGAAGGATAATAAAATTGCACAATAAAGGATCATTCAAACGACTGAGAAATATAATTATGATCTAATTAGCCAATTTTAAGTTAATTACAATTTTGCCGAAAAAATTTAGCAATTTTTAGAAAACGTATTTTTTAAAAGTCAAGCCCACAGCTTAAACGTCATTAAGTTGGCCTGTACAACAGAAAAAATCTTCCGTTCATCTTTGACGTTTTAAAGTGAATTGTAGTATGATGATCGTTTGAGTTGACCAGTAATTGTGGGACCACAGCTTTCAAAATATTGCCGTACTCAATTAAAATCCATGACTATTGTTATCATGCTTGTTTGATGCAATTAGAATGATACACATGCCAAATTTATTTGAATAATAAAAACGACACAATGCTGCATAATTTAATCACTTGATGTAAATATAGGTAGTTTGAAAGGAGCAACCTTAAAGTTTACTATAATTTTGCGCTAAAATTAAACAATTTATAGAAAATGCTATTTTTTCAAAGACCGGGCAGACCTCAAAATATAAATAAAAATAACTCATAATACTGCTTAGTGCTTTCAGTAATCATCGAAGTTTGGGCGTTAAAATAGTATGCTGATCGATAACTATGTACATTTTTAATAAACAGCAACCTTTAAAATTTTGGCATATTTCAATGAAAATTCTAGACTGTTGTTATTACGCTTGTTTAATCCAATCTTAATGATACATATGACAACCTTTTGAATATATTTTACGAATGATCTTATGACGCAACAAATGAATTGACTAATATGAATAGAGATGTCTGATAAGCAAGTTTTTTTTACGAGAATTTAGCAGTTTGAATGGAGCTATTTAGAGAAAATCCTTTTTTTAAGAGTCAAGCAGGCAGCCGAAAACTTCATCGAGATAGCTCATAATACAGATAAGTGCTTTCGTTCATCTTTGACGTAAATAAGTAATATAGTATTCTGATCGTTATGTGTTAAGCAGTTAACCGACATCAGCTTTCGACATATGCCGGATTCCATCGAAATATATGCCCATTGTTATCATGCATGTTTTATGCAATCTAAACAACACAAACGCCAGATTCTTTAAAAAGATAAAAAAAACACCATGTCGCATTTTAATAACGCCTGATATTAATAAATATGGTCTTATAATCAAGATTTAATTTTTCTATAATTTTGGCGCTAAATTTAAGCGATTTATAAAACTGCGATTATTCAAAACTACAACAGACAGCTAAAACGATATCAAGATGGATCATACTACTGATGAGTTATTCTGGCTATCTTTGACGTCTAGGAGGGACTAATAGTATGATGATCGTTAGTGTTGACAAGTTTCTAACTAACATCAGCTTTCAACATATTGCGGTATTCTCTTAAAAAATGAGCATGTTTATCCTGCATGTTTGATGCAATCCAACTGATAGTTATGCCAAATTCTTATAAGTAAGATAAAATTACACAATGAAGCATCATTATAACGCCTGATATAAATAAAGATAATCTGGTAAGCAACTTTATGTTTACTAAAATTTTGCCGCTTAAATTAAGCGATTTTTAGGAAATGGTATTTTTAATAGTCAAACAGAGATCCAAATCGTCATCGAGATGAATCATACCACTCTTTTAGTCTTTGGACAATATTGAAGTTTAGACGTTACAAATGGTATGATGATCGTTGATAGTTAACGTTTTTATCTACAGCAGCTTTAAACATTTTGACCTGTTTTAATTAAATGCTAGACTGTTGTTATTATGTAATCTCTGTAATACATGTGACAATCTTTTAAGTAACTTAAGGAATGACCCCATTACGCCACAAATAAATTGACCTTTATGAATAGAGATGGTCTGATAAGCAAGTTCTTGTTTACGAGTATTCATCAGTTCGAATTTAGCTATTTAGGGAAAATGCTATTTTTTCAAAATTTTAGCCGGCAGCCAACACGTCATCGAGATGACTCATACAACAGACTAGTGATTTTGTTCATTTTTGACGCTTAGATATAACAAATAGTAATCTGATCAATAAGGGCTAACAAGGTTTTGCCCGACAGCAGATTTTGACCTGTTTCAATTAAATGCTGGACTGTTTTTTAATGATTGTTTAATGCAATCTCGATGATACAAGTTATCGAGATGCATCAAACTACATATGATTGCTTCTGTTTATCTTTGACGCTGAGAAGTAACGAATAGTATTCTGATCGTTTTGGTAGATTAGTTATTACCTGATAGCAGCTCTAAAAAATTGCCATATTTCATTGAATTTATGACCATTGTAATCATGCATGTTTGATGCAATCTTAATTTGACAACTGCCAATGTATTTTGAAGGATAATAAAATTGCACAATAAAGGATCATTCAAACGACTGAGAAATATCAAAATGATCTAATAAGCCAGTTTTAAGTAAACTATAAATTTGCCGCAAAAATTAAGCAACTTTTAGAAAATGGTATTATTTAAAAGTCAAGCCCACAGCCGAAACGTCATTAAGTTAGCCTGTACAACAGAAAAGTTCTTCCGTTCATCTTTGACGTTTTAAAGTGATTAATAGTATGATGATCGTTAGAGTTGACCAGTAATTGTGGGACCAGCAGCTTTCAAAATATTGCCGTACTCCATTAAAATCCATGACCATTGTTATCATGCTTGTTTGATGCAATTAGAATGATACACATGCCAAATTCATTTGAATAATAAAAACGACACAATCCTGCATAATTTAAACACTTGATATAAATAAAGATAGTTTAAAAGGAGCAACCTTAAAGTTTACTATAATTTTGCGCTAAAATTAAACAATTTATAGAAAATGCTATATTTTACAAGACAAGGCAGACCTGAAAATATAAATTAAAATAACTCAAAATTCTGCTTAATGCTTTCAGTAATCATCGAAGTTTAGGCGTTAAAATAGTATGCTGATCGTTAACTGTGTACATTTTTAATAAACAGCAGCCTTTAAAATTTTGGCATATTTCAATGAAAATTCTAGACTGTTGTTATTACGCTTGTTTAATCCAATCTTAATGATACATATGACAACCTTTTGAATATATTTTACGAATGATCTTATGACGCAACAAATGAATTGACTAATATGAATAGAGATGTCTGATAAGCAAGTTTTTTTTTGTTTACGAGAATTTAGCAGTTTGAAAGGAGCTATTTAGAGAAAATGCTATTTTTTAAGAGTCAAGCAGGCAGCCAAACTTCATCGAGATAGCTCATACTACAGATGAGTGCTTTCGTTAATCTTTGACCTAAATAAGTAAAATAGTATTCTGATCGTTATGTGTTTAACAGTTAACCGACATCAGCTTTCGACATATGCCGGATTCCATCGAAATATATGACCATTGTTATCATGCATGTTTTATGCAATCTAAACAACACAAATGCCAGATTCTTTAAAAGGATAAAAAATAACACAATGTCGCATTTTAAAAACTCTTGATATTAATAAAGATGGTCTTTAAATCAAGATTTAATTTTTCTATAATTTTGCCGCTAAATTTAAGCGATTTATAAAACTGCGATTATTCAAAACTCAAACAGACAGCTAAAACGTAATCAAGATGGATCATACTACTGATGAGTTATTCTGGCTATCTTTGACGTCTAGGAGGGACTAATAGTATGCTGATCGTTAGTGTTGACAAGTTTTTAACTAACATCAGCTTTCAAAATATTGCCGTTTTCTCTTAAAATCAATGAGCATGTTTATCATGCATGTTTGATGCAATCCAACTGATAGTTATGCCAAATTCTTATAAGTGAGATAAAATGACACAATGAAGCATCATTATAACGCCTGATATAAATAAAGATAATCTGGTAAGCAACTTTTATGTTTACTATAATTTTGCCGCTAAAATTAAGCGATTTATAGGAAATGGTATTTTTAAAAGTCAAGCAGAGAGCCAAATCGTCATGGAGATGAATCATACAACTGATTTAGTCTTTGGACAATATTAAAGTTTAGACGTTACAAATAGTTTGCTTATCGTTGACTGTTAACCTTTTTATCTACAGCAGCTTTCAACATTTTGACCTGTTTATCAAATGCTAGACTGTTGTTATTATGTAATCTCTGTAATACATATGACAATATTTTAAGTAACTTAAGGAATGACTCCATGACGCCACAAATGAATTGACCTTTATGAATAGAGATGGTCTGATAAGCAAGTTTTTGTTTACGAGTATTCATCAGTTCGAATTAAGCTATTTAGGGAAAATGCTATTTTTTCAAAATTTTAGCCGGCAGCCGACACGTCATCGAGATGACTCATACTACAGATTAGTGCTTTTGTTAATTTTTGACGCTTAGAAGTAACAAATAGTAATCTGATCAATAAGGGCTAACAAGTTTTTGCCCGACATAAGCTTTTGACCTGTTTCAATTAAATGCTGGACTGTTTTTATTATGATTGTTTAATGCAATCTCACGATTCACTTCATCGAGATGCATCATACTACATATGATTGCTTTTGTTTATCTTTGACGCTTAGAAGTAACGAATTTTATTCCGATCTTTTTGGTAGACTAGTTATTACCTGATAGCAGCTTTAAAAAATTGCCGTATTCCATTGAATTTATGACCATTGTAATCATGCATGTTTGATGCAATCTTAATTTGACAACTGCCAATGTATTTTGAAGGATAATAAAATTGCACAATAAAGGATCATTCAAACGACTGAGAAATATAATAATGATCTAATTAGCCAATTTTAAGTTTACTACAATTTTGCCGCAAAAATTTAGCAATTTTTAGAAAATGTATTTTTTAAAAGTCAAGCCCACAGCCGAAACGTCATTAAGTTAGCCTGTACAACAGAAAAGTTCTTCCGTTCATCTTTGACGTTTTAAAGTGATTAATAGTATGATGATCGTTTGAGTTGACCAGTAATTGTGGGACCACAGCTTTCAAAATATTGCCGTACTCCATTAAAATCCATGACTATTGTTATCATGCTTGTTTGATGCAATTAGAATGATACACATGCCAAATTCATTTGAATAATAAAAACGACACAATCCTGCATAATTTAAACACTTGATATAAATAAAGATAGTTTAAAAGGAGCAACCTTAAAGTTTACTATAATTTTGCGCTAAAATTAAACAATTTATAGAAAATGCTATATTTTCAAAGACCGGGCAGACCTCAAAATATAAATTAAAATAACTCATAATACTGCTTAGTGCTTTCAGTAATCATGGAAGTTTAGGCGTTACAAATAGTATGCTGATCGTTAACTGTAAACATTTTTAATAAACAGCAGCTTTTAAGATTTTGGCATATTTCAATGAAAATGCTAGACTGTTGTTATTACGCTTGTTTAATCCAATCTTAATGATACATATGACAACCTTTTGAATATATTTTAACGAATGATCTTATGACGCAACAAATGAATTGACTAATATGAATAGAGATGTCTGATAAGCAAGTTTTTTGTTTACGAGAATTTAGCAGTTTGAATGGAGCTATTTAGAGAAAATGCTATTTTTCAAAAGTCAAGCAGGCAGCCGAAAACCTCATCGAGATAGCTCATACTACAGATGAGTGCTTTCGTTCATCTATGACGTTTAATAAGTTAAAATAGTATTCTGATCGCTATGTGTTCAACAGTTAACCGACATCAGCCTTCGACGTATGCCGGATTCCATCGAAATCTATGACCATTGTTATCATGCATGTTATATGCAATCTTAATAAAACAAATGCCAGATTCTTTAAAAGGATAAAAAATAACACAATGTCGCATTTTAATAACGCCTGATATTAATAAAGATGGTCTTATAATCAAGATTTAATTTTTCTATAATTTTGCCGCTAAATTTAAGCGATTTATAAAACTGCGATTATTCAAAACTCAAACAGACAGCTAAAACGTAATCAAGATGGCTTATACTACTGATGAGTTATTCTGGCTATCTTTGACGTCTAGGAGGGACTAATAGTATGCTGATCGTTAGTGTTGACAAGTTTTTAACTAACATCAGCTTTCAACATATTGCCGTATTCTCTTAAAATCAATGAGCAATCATTGATTTTAAAATCAATGATTGCTCATTAAATCTCTTAAAATCAATGTTTGATGCAATCCTACTGATAGTTATGCCAAATTCTTATAAGTGAGATAAAATGACACAATGAAGCATCATTATAACGCCTGATATAAATAAAGATAATCTGGTAAGCAACTTTTATGTTTACTGTAATTTTCAGCTAAAATTAAGCGATTTATAGGAAATGGTATTTTTAAAAGTCAAGCAAAGAGCCAAATCGTCATGGAGATGAATCATACAACTGATTTAGTCTTTGGACAATATTAAAGTTTAGACGTTACAAATAGTTTGCTGATCGTTGACTGTAAACCTTTTTATCTACAGCAGCTTTCAACATTTTGACCTGTTTATCAAATGCTAGACTGTTGTTATTATGTAATCTCTGTAATACATATGACAATATTTTAAGTAACTTAAGGAATGACTCCATGACGCCACAAATGAATTGACCTTTATGAATAGAGATGGTCTGATAAGCAAGTTTTTGTTTACGAGTATTCATCAGTTCGAATTAAGCTATTTAGGGAAAATGCTATTTTTTCAAAATTTTAGCCGGCAGCCGACACGTAATCGTGATGACTCATACTACAGATTAGTGCTTTTGTTAATTTTTGACGCTTAGAAGTAACAAATAGTAATCTGATCAATAAGGGCTAACAAGTTTTTGCCCGACATAAGCTTTTGACCTGTTTCAATTAAATGCTGGACTGTTTTTATAATGATTGTTTAATGCAATCTCACGATTCACTTCATCGAGATGCATCATACTACATATGATTGCTTATGTTTATCTTTGACGCTGAGAAGTAACGAATAGTATTCTGATCGTTTTGGTAGACTAGTTATTACCTGATAGCAGCTCTAAAAAATTGCCATATTTCATTGAATTTATGACCATTGTAATCATGCATGTTTGATGCAATCTTAATTTGACAACTGCCAAATGTATTTTGAAGGATAATAAAATTGCACAATAAAGGATCATTCAAACGACTGAGAAATATAAAAATGATCTAATAAGACAGTTTTAAGTTAACTATAAATTTGCCGCAAAAATTAAGCAACTTTTAGAAAATGGTATTGTTTAAAAGTCAAGCCCACAGCCGAAACGTCATTAAGTTAGCCTGTACAACAGAAAAGTTCTTCCGTTCATCTTTAACGTTTTAAAGTGATTAATAGTATGATGATCTTTAGAGTTGACCAGTAAATGTGGGACCACAGCTTTCAAAATATTGCCGTACTCCATTAAAATCCATGACTATTGTTATCATGCTTGTTTGATGAAACTAGAATGATACACATGCCAAATTCATTTGAACAACAAAAACGACACAATCCTGCATATTTTAAAAAACTTGATATAAATAAAGATAGTTTAAAAGGAGCAACCTTAAAGTTTACTATAATTTTGCGCTAAAATTAAACAATTTATAGAAAATGCTATATTTTCAAAGATTGGGCAGACCTCAAAATATAAATTATAATAACTCATAATATTGCTTAGTGCTTTCAATAATCATGGAAGTTTAGGCGTTAAAATAGTATGCTGATCGTAAACTGTAAACATTTTTAATAAACAGCAGCTTTTAAGATTTTTGCATATTTCAATAAAAGTTCTAGACTGTTGTTATTACGCTTGTTTAATCCAATCTTAATGATACATATGACAACCTTTTGAATATATTTTACGAATGATCTTATGACGCAACAAATGAATTGACTAATATGAATAGAAATGTCTGTTAAGCAAGTTTTTTGTTTACGAGAATTTAGCAGTTTGAATGGAGCTATTTAGAGAAAATGCTTTTTTTCAAGAGTCAAGCAGGCAGCCGAAAACCTCATCGAGATAGCTCATACTACAGATGAGTGCTTTCGTTCATCTTTGACGTAAATAAGTAAAATAGTATTCTGATCGTTATGTGTTTAACAGTTTACCGACATTAGCCTTCGAAATATGCCGGATTCCATCGAAATATAGGACCATTGTTATCATTCATGTTTTATGCAATCTAAACAAAACAAATGTCAGATTCTTAAAAAAGGATAAAAAATAACACAATGTCGCATTTTAAAAACTCTTGATATTAATAAAGATGGTCTTATAATCAAGATTTAATTTTTCTATAATTTTGCCGCTAAATTTAAGCGATTTATAAAACTGCGATTATTCAAAACTCAAACAGACAGCTAAAACGTAATCAAGATGGATCATACTACTGATGAGTTATTCTGGCTATCTTTGACGTCTAGGAGGGACTAATAGTATGCTGATCGTTAGTGTTGAAAAGTTTTAAACCAACATCAGCATTCAACATATTGCCGTATTCTCTTAAAATCAATGAGCATGTTTATCATGCATGTTTGATGCAATCCAACTGATAGTTATGCCAAATTCTTATAAGGTGAGATAAAATGACACAATGAAGCATCATTATAACGCCTGATATAAATAAAGATAATCTGGTAAGCAACTTTTATGTTTACTATAATTTTCAGCTAAAATTAAGCGATTTATAGGAAATGGTATTTTTAAAAGTCAAGCAAAGAGCCAAATCGTCATGGAGATGAATCATACAACTGATTTAGTCTTTGGACAATATTGAAGTTTAGACGTTACAAATAGTATGCTGATCGTTGACTGTTAACGTTTTTATCTACAGCAGCTTTTAACATTTTGACCTGTTTTAATCAAATGCAAGACTGTTGTTATTATGTAATCTCTGTAATACGTGTGACAATCTTTTAATTAACTTTAGGAATGACACCATGAAGCCACAAATGAATTGACCTTTTCTGAATAGAGATGGTCTGATAAGCAAGTTTTTGGTTACGAGTATTCATCAGTTCGAATTAAGCTATTTAGGGAAAATGCTTTTTTTTCAAAATTTTAGCCGGCAGCCGACACGTCATCGAGATGACTCATACTACAGATAAGTGCTTTTGTTCGTTTTTGACGCTTAGAAGTAACAAATAGTATTCTGATCAATAAGGGCTAACAAGTTTTTGCCCGACAGCAGATTTTGACCTTTTTCAATGAAATGCTGGACTGTTTTTATTATGATTGTTTAATGCAATCTCACGATTCACTTCATCGAGATGCATCATACTACATATGATTGCTTTTGTTTATCTTTGAAGCTTAGAAGTAACGAATAGTATTCCGATCTTTTTGGTAGACTAGTTATTACTTAATAGCAGCTTTAAAAAATTGCCGAATTCCATTGAATTTATGACCATAGTAATCATGCATGTACGATGCAATCTTAATTCGACAACTGCCAAGGTATTTTGAAGAATAATAAAATTGCACAACAAATAATCATGCAAACGACTGAGAAATAAAAAAATGATCTAATTAGCCAGTTTTAAGTGTGCTACAAATTTGTTGCAAAAATTTAGCAATTTTTAAAAAATGGTATTTTTTAAAAGTCAAGCCCACAGCCGAAACGTCATCAAGTTAGCCTGTACAACAGAAAAGTTCTTCCGTTCATCTTTGACGTTTTAAAGTGATTAATAGTATGATGATCGTTAGTGTTGACCAGTAATTATGGGACAGCAGCTTTCAAAATATTGCCGTACTCCATTAAAATCCATGACCATTGTTATCATGCTTGTTTGATGCAATTAGAATGATACACATGCCAAATTCATTTGAATAATAAAAACGACACAATCCTGCATAATTTAAACACTTGATATAAATAAAGATAGTTTAAAAGGAGCAACCTTAAAGTTTACTATAATTTTGCGCTAAAATTAAACAATTTATAGAAAATGCTATATTTTCAAAGACCAGGCAGACCTCAAAATATAAATTAAAATAACTCATAATACTGCTTAGTGCTTTCAGTAATCATGGAAGTTTAGGCGTTACAAATAGTATGCTGATCGTTAACTGTAAACATTTTTAATAAACAGCAGCTTTTAAGATTTTGGCATATTTCAATGAAAATGCTAGACTGTTGTTATTACGCTTGTTTAATCCAATCTTAATGATACATATGACAACCTTTTGAATATATTTAACGAATGATCTTATGACGCAACAAATGAATTGACTAATATGAATAGAGATGTCTGATAAGCAAGTTTTTTGTTTACGAGAATTTAGCAGTTTGAATGGAGCTATTTAGAGAAAATGCTTTTTTTCAAGAGTCAAGCAGGCAGCCGAAAACCTCATCGAGATAGCTCATACTACAGATGAGTGCTTTCGTTCATCTTTGACGTTAATAAGTAAAATAGTATTCTGATCGGTATGTGTTTAGCAGTTAACCGACATCAGCTTTCGACATATGCCGTATTCCATCGAAATATATGACCATTGTTATCATGCATGTTTTATGCAATCTAAACAACACAAATGCCAGATTCTTTAAAAGGATAAAAAATAACACAATGTCGCATTTTAAAAACTCTTGATATTAATAAAGATGGTCTTATAATCAAGATTTAATTTTTCTATAATTTTGCCGCTAAATTTAAGCGATTTATAAAACTGCGATTATTCAAAACTCAAACAGACAGCTAAAACGTAATCAAGATGGATCATACTACTGATGAGTTATTCTGGCTATCTTTGACGTCTAGGAGGGACTAATAGTATGCTGATCGTTAGTGTTGACAAGTTTTTAACTAACATCAGCTTTCAACATATTGCCGTATTCTCTTAAAATCAATGAGCATGTTTATCATGCATGTTTGATGCAATCCAACTGATAGTTATGCCAAATTCTTATAAGTGAGATAAAATGACACAATGAAGCATCATTATAACGCCTGATATAAATAAAGATAATCTGGTAAGCAACTTTTATGTTTACTATAATTTTGCCGCTAAAATTAAGCGATTTATAGGAAATGGTATTTTTAAAAGTCAAGCAGAGAGCCAAATCGTCATCGAGATGAATCATACCACTGATTTAGTCTTTGGACAATATTGAAGTTTAGACGTTACAAATAGTATGCTGATCGTTGACTGTTAACGTTTTTATCTACAGCAGCTTTCAACATTTTGACCTGTTTTAATCAAATGCTAGACTGTTGTTATTATGTAATCTCTGTAATACATATGACAATCTTTTAAGTAACTTAAGGAATGACACCATGACGCCACAAATGAATTGACCTTTATGAATAGAGATGGTCTGATAAGCAAGTTTTTGTTTACGAGTATTCATCAGTTCGAATTAAGCTATTTAGGGAAAATGCTATTTTTTCAAAATTTTAGCCGGCAGCCGACACGTCATCGAGATGACTCATACTACAGATTAGTGCTTTTGTTCATTTTTGACGCTTAGAAGTAACAAATAGTAATCTGATCAATAAGGGCTAACAAGTTTTTGCCCGACAGCAGCTTTTGACCTTTTTCAATGAAATGCTGGACTGTTTTTATTATGATTGTTTAATGCAATCTCACGATTCACTTCATCGAGATGCATCATACTACATATGATTGCTTTTGTTTATCTTTGACGCTTAGAAGTAACGAATAGTATTCCGATCTTTTTGGTAGACTAGTTATTACCTGATAGCAGCTTTAAAAAATTGCCGTATTCCATTGAATTTATGACCATTGTAATCATGCATGTTTGATGCAATCTTAATTTGACAACTGCCAATGTATTTTGAAGGATAATAAAATTGCACAATAAAGGATCATTCAAACGACTGAGAAATATAAAAATGATCTAATTAGCCAGTTTTAAGTTTACTACAAATTTGCCGCAAAAATTTAGCAATTTTTAGAAAATGGTATTTTTTAAAAGTCAAGCCCACAGCCGAAACGTCATTAAGTTAGCCTGTACAACAGAAAAGTTCTTCCGTTCATCTTTGACGTTTTAAAGTGATTAATAGTATGATGATCGTTAGAGTTGACCAGTAATTATGGGACAGCAGCTTTCAAAATATTGCCGTACTCCATTAAAATCCATGACTATTGTTATCATGCTTGTTTGATGCAATTAGAATGATACACATGCCAAATTCATTTGAATAATAAAAACGACACAATCCTGCATAATTTAAACACTTGATATAAATAAAGATAGTTTAAAAGGAGCAACCTTAAAGTTTACTATAATTTTGCGCTAAAATTAAACAATTTATAGAAAATGCTATATTTTCAAAGACCGGGCAGACCTCAAAATATAAATTAAAATAACTCATAATACTGCTTAGTGCTTTCAGTAATCATGGAAGTTTAGGCGTTACAAATAGTATGCTGATCGTTAACTGTAAACATTTTTAATAAACAGCAGCTTTTAAGATTTTGGCATATTTCAATGAAAATGCTAGACTGTTGTTATTACGCTTGTTTAATCCAATCTTAATGATACATATGACAACCTTTTGAATATATTTAACGAATGATCTTATGACGCAACAAATGAATTGACTAATATGAATAGAGATGTCTGATAAGCAAGTTTTTTGTTTACGAGAATTTAGCAGTTTGAATGGAGCTATTTAGAGAAAATGCTATTTTTCAAAAGTCAAGCAGGCAGCCGAAAACCTCATCGAGATAGCTCATACTACAGATGAGTGCTTTCGTTCATCTATGACGTTAATAAGTTAAATCGCATTCTGATCGCTATGTGTTTAACAGTTAACCGACATCAGCCTTCGACGTATGCCGGATTCCATCGAAATCTATGACCATTGTTATCATGCATGTTTTATGCAATCTAAACAACACAAATGCCAGATTCTTTAAAAGGATAAAAAATAACACAATGTCGCATTTTAATAACGCCTGATATTAATAAAGATGGTCTTATAATCAAGATTTAATTTTTCTATAATTTTGCCGCTAAATTTAAGCGATTTATAAAACTGCGATTATTCAAAACTCAAACAGACAGCTAAAACGTAATCAAGATGGCTTATACTACTGATGAGTTATTCTGGCTATCTTTGACGTCTAGGAGGGACTAATAGTATGCTGATCGTTAGTGTTGACAAGTTTTTAACTAACATCAGCATTCAACATATTGCCGTATTCTCTTAAAATCAATGAGCAATCATTGATTTTAAAATCAATGATTGCTCATTAAATCTCTTAAAATCAATGTTTGATGCAATCCTACTGATAGTTATGCCAAATTCTTATAAGTGAGATAAAATGACACAATGAAGCATCATTATAACGCCTGATATAAATAAAGATAATCTGGTAAGCAACTTTTATGTTTACTATAATTTTGCCGCTAAAATTAAGCGATTTATAGGAAATGGTATTTTTAAAAGTCAAGCAGAGAGCCAAATCGTCATCGAGATGAATCATACCACTGATTTAGTCTTTGGACAATATTGAAGTTTAGACGTTACAAATAGTATGCTGATCGTTGACTGTTAACGTTTTTATCTACAGCAGCTTTAAACATTTTGACCTGTTTTAATCAAATGCAAGACTGTTGTTATTATGTAATCTCTGTAATACATGTGACAATCTTTTAAGTAACTTAAGGAATGACACCATGAAGCCACAAATGAATTGACCTTTTCTGAATAGAGATGGTCTGATAAGCAAGTTTTTTTTACGAGTATTCATCAGTTCGAATTAAGCTATTTAGGGAAAATGCTATTTTTTCAAAATTTTAGCCGGCAGCCGACACGTCATCGAGATGACTCATACTACAGATTAGTGCTTTTGTTCATTTTTGACGCTTAGAAGTAACAAATAGTAATCTGATCAATAAGGGCTAACAAGTTTTTGCCCGACAGCAGCTTTTGACCTGTTTCAATGAAATGCTGGACTGTTTTTATTATGATTGTTTAATGCAATCTCACGATTAACTTCATCGAGATGCATCATACTACATATGATTGCTTTTGTTTATCTTTGACGCTTAGAAGTAACGAATAGTATTCCGATCTTTTTGGTAGACTAGTTATTACCTGATAGCAGCTTTAAAAAATTGCCGTATTCCATTGAATTTATGACCATTGTAATCATGCATGTTTGATGCAATCTTAATTTGACAACTGCCAATGGTATTTTGAAGGATAATAAAATTGCACAATAAAGGATCATTCAAACGACTGAGAAATATAAAAATGATCTAATTAGCCAGTTTTAAGTTTACTACAAATTTGCCGCAAAAATTTAGCAATTTTTAGAAAATGGTATTTTTTAAAAGTCAAGCCCACAGCCGAAACGTCATTAAGTTAGCCTGTACAACAGAAAAGTTCTTCCGTTCATCTTTGACGTTTTAAAGTGATTAATAGTATGATGATCGTTAGAGTTGACCAGTAATTATGGGACAGCAGCTTTCAAAATATTGCCGTACTCCATTAAAATCCATGACCATTGTTATCATGCTTGTTTGATGCAATTAGAATGATACACATGCCAAATTCATTTGAATAATAAAAACGACACAATCCTGCATAATTTAAACACTTGATATAAATAAAGATAGTTTAAAAGGAGCAACCTTTAAGTTTACTATAATTTTGCGCTAAAATTAAACAATTTATAGAAAATGCTATATTTTCAAAGACCAGGCAGACCTCAAAATATAAATTAAAATAACTCATAATACTGCTTAGTGCTTTCAGTAATCATGGAAGTTTAGGCGTTACAAATAGTATGCTGATCGTTAACTGTAAACATTTTTAATAAACAGCAGCTTTTAAGATTTTGGCATATTTCAATGAAAATGCTAGACTGTTGTTATTACGCTTGTTTAATCCAATCTTAATGATACATATGACAACCTTTTGAATATATTTTACGAATGATCTTATGACGCAACAAATGAATTGACTAATATGAATAGAGATGTCTGATAAGCAAGTTTTTTTTTGTTTACGAGAATTTAGCAGTTTGAATGGAGCTATTTAGAGAAAATGCTTTTTTTCAAGAGTCAAGCAGGCAGCCGAAAACCTCATCGAGATAGCTCATACTACAGATGAGTGCTTCGTTCATCTTTGACGTAAATAAGTAAAAAAGTAATCTGACCGTAATGTGTTTGACATTTGACCGACATCAGCTTTCGACATATGACGGATTCCATCGAAATATATGACCATTGTTATCATGCATGTTTTATGCAATCTAAACAACACAAATGCCAGATTCTTTAAAAGGATAAAAAATAACACAATGTCGCATTTTAAAAACTCTTAATATTAATAAAGATGGTCTTTAAATCAAGATTTAATTTTTATATAATTTTGCCGCTAAATTTAAGCGATTTATAAATCTGCGATTATTCAAAACTCAAACAGACAGCTAAAACGTAATCAAGATGGATCATACTACTGATGAGTTATTCTGGCTATCTTTGACGTCTAGGAGGGACTAATAGTATGCTGATCGTTAGTGTTGACAAGTTTTTAACTAACATCAGCTTTTCAAAATATTGCCGTTTTCTCTTAAAATCTATGAGCATGTTTATCATGCATGTTTGATGCAATCCAACTGATAGTTATGCCAAATTCTTATAAGTGAGATAAAATGACACAATGAAGCATCATTATAACGCCTGATATAAATAAAGATAATCTGGTAAGCAACTTTTATGTTTACTGTAATTTTCAGCTAAAATTAAGCGATTTATAGGAAATGGTATTTTTAAAAGTCAAGCAAAGAGCCAAATCGTCATGGAGATGAATCATACAACTGATTTAGTCTTTGGACAATATTAAAGTTTAGACGTTACAAATAGTTTGCTGATCGTTGACTGTAAACCTTTTTATCCACAGGAGCTTTCAACATTTT